>OMKZ01008154.1:2845-19290 GCA_900302535.1 Neoniphon sammara | reverse complement strand
GTCTCGCCTTCTCTCTGCGGTGTTGGGCAGTGAGGGTGTCAGCCAGTATAAGTAACAGGCGTAAAATATTGATGGGACGACAGGTGTGATCCCAAACCCACATTAGGTCCTCGCCCTTCTGATCGATGTATCACACAGCAAGGGGGTGCCAGCACCCCCGCCGCAGGCCGAACCACGGACCCCAACACTGGTGAGTCATCTGTATTTTCTCTCTTTTTCCCATCAGCACTTTTCTCTTTCCTGACTCTAACCTCTTTATCTTATTTTCCTCTTACCATTTAAGTTTGCAAAAACAATCATTTTGAATTTCTAAACCCAGTCTAATCAGTGGCACCAAGAGCATTTAATGGAGTTTTGTTGGAAATAAGCATGAAAGACTAGCACTGTTCTACTAAATGAACAGCACAATGTTGCCTTCAGGGCCGTTTTACCAAAATGTATCCAGACACTTTACATATGTAAGACTGCAGTGGGTCAAAGAAATAGAAACTGATAAAAGTGGCTGCTTAAGGAGTACAGTGCTATCAGCAGGCTAGAAACTAGGCCATGCAAGAAAGCACGTCTCCCATTACACCGTTATCTCCTCCACATGTGTGATCGCCTTTCTTCCTGAGAAAGTGTTGACTTGTCCCTATTACTGCCAGGAGTAAGCCCTATAGAAGTCTGAATGAGTAGGGAGTGGAGGTTTTGAATGATAAAGACGTCATTAGTCACCAGAAAAAAAGACATTTAGATGAGCAGGATAAGTGTCCTGCAGTACACTCAGACTGTTCCACGGCAACGCACGACGTCACACAGTGAGCAACAGCAACTAAAATGGAGCTTCAGGTACTATCTGGAGTTTATAGACCACTGATGCAAACTAAAAGGTCCGTGAAATGGTGGGCTAGTAGTTACTGAGGTTGTTCGTTCAGAAAGCTAGGGCTCAATCCCTTCTGTGGCTTTACCTACTCAAGTCTCTAAACCTTTATCAGCTTCAGGGATGCCACATCTGACAATGTGTCCCAACAGGTTACAAGATAATTGTCTACCTTACACAGATTATCCCTGTGCACATCTTCATTTCCCTACATGTGGCTTATGATATTAATCTCTGCTCTCCAGATTCACCGAGACCCACTCCTCCAGGAGGAGGTGGTGAACGGGCAGAGGCAGGCCAGGGGGACCAGCCACTCTTTTACCGGGAGCTGTGGTTCATCGTGCTGATGGCAGGCGTGGCCCTGCTGCTACTAGCCATTGTTTTGGGACTCATCTTGCATAAGGTAAGGGAGAGGACACTTGTTTTTTTGTTGTTGTTTTTTTCAGTGAAAGCAATGAGCAATTTAAGTTCACACAGGTTATTATCCACTACATATACTAAAATACTGATGAAGGCACAAAAACTACTTTGCACTATGGATGAAATTTTTATGTTTAACTTGAACTTGTTTCCAAGTATGCTGTGATTTTTGAGGACAACGCATACAGGGAATTGATTACAGATGACATTCAATCAAGATAATTTCACTGAAAACCACTTCAAATCAAGCTTTAGTAAAAGTAAATTTCATAAGATTTTAGAAAGGAATGCAAAAGTGATGATCTAATTACATTTTAAAGATAGTAATTAGTAAATAAATGTGATTCAAATTTATGGATAATAATAACTAATAATAATGACTTTACTTGATTACTTCTCCAATACTGATTATGGTCATCTCAGGCTTTATAGAGCTGAAGCCTAAACTAATTAAACTGACTAAACACCAAACTCAAATTTGTTCGGAGCCTGACATCTAATGGTAAAAAACATGTTACTGAAAATGCCATCTGCTGTTGGCTGATCTTTGGTGCCTGGTGATGTCACTTTCCATGGAATTCAATAGGTGGTGGTTTAGTTACAATGATGTCAACAAGTTCCTGATCTCTCATAAACTATAAGGGAGAAGAGCGTGTAAGGTAGAAGGTAGAAGGTCTAAGTAAAATTTGCTTAAAAAGGTGTCACAAAGACACATCGGCCTCAGCCACCAGTTGGAAGTTACACGTGGTGGTGCTGAAACTCAAAAAAGTGATGCAGGACCCTGATAACTGGATTTCAGAGAGCCCAGAAAGAGAAACATCTACTAATGTTTTCACTGCTACCAAGTTCATAATCTACAGACAACTGTACTTCCACCACTGTTACACATCATTTTAAGAATAATTATGATTATCTTGCACAAAAAGTATTTTCCCTCAGTAAGTAAAAAAAAGTTGCTACGGTAGTCAACACGTTGACTGTTTATTCTGTACTTATTCTCTTAATTGTGGCATTTGGACTTGACTAATAAAATCTCTGCTTTCCTCCCATCATCCTGCACAAGGCCCTCAACCAGCCCCCGTTCACCAGGGAGAGACCCCCGCTGGTGGGCATGCCCCTGCAGAAGAGGAGCCCCATGGCTGCCTATCCACCCAGTAACTCTTATTTGGTAAGGGGAGGGTGAGAGTTACCCTGGTATTACATGAGGAGTGCCTAACTTAGCCTTAACCTCCTCATTTATGGCTCTTCTTTTGTCTTATTGCCTGACTCTGAGCATTGAATTTCATCTTTGTCTTAGATCAGTGACTATGTTCCTCATATGAAGGCACAGCAGCTATAACATATGGTGTAAATGTTGATGACTGTTCCCTCAGTATCCACAGGAATTTAAGAACACTACAAATGAAAGACATTGCTCCCTCTTGTGGAAATCCCCCATAATGATCTGTCCCCAACCTGCTCTCTTTTTCAGTTTGACACAGTGCCTGACACAACAGCCTTCTCCAACAGTGTTACTCTGAAGGGGTTCACCTTGAATATAGAGGTAAAAGCGGTCCTTCCTCAAAATGCATGTATGCGCGCACTCACCCAGAAGAAGAATTTCAGCTTCACAAAATATTTCTCCTTTGCTCTTTATCGTCAGGAGGCGCTGGAAACTAAATGTGAGGCCATCGATGACGTGCCTCTGGAGGGTGAGCTTGGGATTTTCAGCGTGTCGTCGCTTCACACTTCAGCAGAAGATCATTTTCAGAATTCCCTGAGGCGCAGTGTTAGCCAGGTGATGGATGGGAAGTGCCTAACAGGAGACGATGAAACATGGGACCCCCGTGTTTCAGGCCATGACAGCGGGATGGTGAGAACCTGTTAAATCTGCATCCACTAAGGCCTGTTTCCATAGTCACATTATAAAGTTAGCATCTAAACTTATTATAATATAATAATAATACCATCATCTCAAATATTATGATCTTGGAGACAAGAAAATAGTTTATTTCATCTTAGGAAACAGCAAGCAATGTCATTGCTACCTTCACTGCAATATCAAAGCACTGCAAGGACTATAGGATCAGGTCCTGATTTTGACAAGTGTTTACCAGAGACAGATTATTCCATTTAAATATCTATAAGCACATATGGAAAGACTAAGTAACCTTTAACTGAGGCACTGGTCACAGTTTACACAGCAGCACCAAATACCAATATTAGATGGGTGTAATTATGACAATTTACATATAAGCCTATCCCATATGGTAAAAGAAACACAGAAACACACACACTCAAAAATCTAAAATGAGCTAAAACACATGTTGATCAGATTAATTTGAAATCAGCCACATTGCAATTCTGGCACAAAACACTTACAACACAACAGTCCTTGTCTGTCCTTGTGACAGCTTGAAGCAAATGTTTCTCAGTCCCAAACCCTTAATTTAAGAGCCTTTTCTCCTCTCCCTTATAGTTTATGGAAGATGAGAAATTTGTCGACACCATCAAAGGCTTCAGCACTGTGAGGAAGGAGCACACCATGTTCACAGACACCAATCTGTGACCTGAGGACGAGCTTTGAACCTGACCGGACCATAAAGTTTGGCATTTAACATTTTGAAGAGGAAAGAGACCTGTTCACATAAAACCCACCTTGTTTTGTTACTAGCTACAGTCACTTCAACCCTCTTCAGAGACATCAAGAGGTCAGCCACAGTTTAAGTCACTTCTCTCCCACAAAGGAGTGAACAGGAGAGCCCAGCATGACTCATGACAAAATCACTGGCACAACAGTGGCACTGCCAACTGGGAGAAAAAAGTTAATAATTTTATAATTTGGACTGTTAAACACAAGAAGGAAATGTCTACTGCCTTTGAGTCGAGTGCATTTTGAAGAAAATGATTTTCCAGGACAATGTCAGTAAACTACGTTGTATTGCCATGAATTAAGTTTTAGAGGTTTTATGTGAAGAGATTTGACCAGAAAGAAAAGAGTTTGTAAATGTTTCCTTATGGCAATTTTGTAAGAGAAACACTTGTCCATGGACACATTTCATTCATTTTCCATAAGCTCCCCATAACTGGAAACCCATTCCTGCCATTTTAGTTCTTTGAGCATTAATAATCCATACTAAGCACAATGGCATATCATGTTAAAACAGCAGGCAAAATATCCAGTTCGAGTCATCTGAGTTAAAGCCTTTTCACATGAATATATATGGATATTTCTCTTGGTAACGGGATGGCTAAGTTCAGCTAAAGCTGTTGGGACAATGCACTGTCTCTAATCCCATAGAAATGTACTGAATCTGGTAGATGTAGTGACCAAGTGCCATGTTAACTAGTTCTAACAATCTAAGAGCATATGCACAAAAGAGAATCTTTAACAAAGAGAGGCTGCTTATTAAAGCATGCTGTACCTGAGAAGTAAATGATTTCATGTTTGCTTACGTTAACCTCGTGGGTGGCATCATCCTTGTTCAGGGTGTTGTTTCTAGCAAGTTACATTGGGTAGCTAGCTAGATTTTTACATGTATTTGCATACATCATGTATCTTCCTCTTTTTTGTGTGTCTTTATCTCTTCAGTCCTCTTCCATTTTGTACACCTGATTCCTGATGTGGTTTGCACTGAATGTAGAACAACTGTGTAAAAAACGCTATTTATTTTCAGTATTATGTGACAGAGATGAAAGGTGGAAAGAGGGGCTGGTGGTGGCTGGTAGCTCTGCCACAACAGTCTTATAATTGTCATTAAATGCTGCAAATAATTCACACAAGCTCAACATTAATATACCATTAACAACAGCCACCCACTACACTTAACACCACCTTTAATGGCAATGAAAATCACCCATGCAAACTATCATGGGATCATGGGTAAGCGTATGAAAGCCCAAGGAGAAAGGAGAACAAAATCCATCCTGTAAGCTGCTGGAGTTGTGAATTTCTCTTGGAGATGAATAAAGTATCTATCTATCTATCTCTATCTAAAATCCAATATTCCCTTAAAAAATCCTGACCTGATGCAGTTTCTCTAGAATGTGTGAGAAACTTCCTAACACATCTGTTGCTGAAAAAGGTGCAGAACAACTCTGAACTCTATTAGTTTTATCATCTTTGAATGATTTATATTAGAAAAAGGCATATAATTCTTGTTGTCATCCAAATTGTCAGTGAATTGTCCATTGCTACAATTGTAGGCTACTGTGGTGTACATTGTAGCCACTGACTAATGTTGCTTTTTGATATGTATGGCTAATTTGCGGGTATAGAATTTATCTAATAAAAGTGTGGCACATTAATGTCTATCATAATTTACATGCAAACAGCACCCACAGTCACGCCTTAGAGCAAGCCAAAACACATAAATGTCTTCACATATTAATTTATTTGAAATGAGATGCGATGCAATTTGGGCACAAAACACTTGTACCACTACAGTCAATAATATGGTTACAAAACATTTACATAATAAATTAATATACTGCAGTACCACATGAGACAGTAAACATAAAAACCCAAAATGGGGGAATTATATTGCATTAAAAACAAAAAGTTGGTTTAATGTACAAAATTTCAGGCATTTACAAAGGCAGCCTCTTTATGTTGCTCATTTTGTAATATATATAAATATATATCTCTTAAGCGTTGGTTACGCTGATATGTCTGCTAAAAAGTCCAGATGGGAGGGGAGGGGCTTCAGCCTGAGACAAGAACCTATGACCTGCACCAGGACGCCATTTCACCTCAGAAAACCTGTTTAAGGTAGATTAACACAGCTGGTGTCAAACCAATTTCTCTGACACGTCTGTAATAACAGGTCATGGTCAGTGGAAGGTCTTTGGGTGTCAATGGTACATGCGCACCACTGCCACAAACCCTCTTCTGTTTACCTGTTCGCCAACGTATATCTTTAGCAGTTTACATCATCACTGAGTCAACTTTAACAGAGCACAATCCCCTCCATAACTTAAAAACCCAATTTGCTTTAAGTTTTTTCTGCATTTCATTGCTGTGTGCATTTGTCCCTTCAGTGTTATATTAACACTACTGTATAAAAACATATTGAAATGTGTTTGCAGCAGTAAAGTGCATGCAGCGCATGCTCGGTTGTGAATATTTTCAAAGCTGGCAACAGTAGAAACAACAATTACAGACAAGTAGATATATATACCACTACTAACGTTTCTATCTTCTTTTACAAAAGAGAACAACATAATATGGACCCCTCAAATACTGGCGACCCTTTGTGCAATCTTCCCTAACATTCATTCAGTTTTACGTTCATCACTGTCCTATCCCTTCTCCCACGCCGCTTTTCTTCAGGCCACATGCATAAGAGCTAAAATGCGACTTTGTAACCACTGGGTCAAACCTTTCATTTAAAGTTGCACTACGCAAAATTGAGGGTCGGTTGAAGTGAGGACTGTTTAGACTCAACTTACAAAAACCATGGAATAGACATGTAATTTATTAGCGAGTGAGGCGACACTGAGAAGCATGTAGACTCAACCATTAAACTTTGTTTCTTCCATGTTTCTTGTCAGTTGAATCTAAAAGGCCCTCACTGTCAGGCCGGTGATGAGAAAAATGTAAACTCAACCATCAGATTCAGTGCTTATTTCATGTTTTTTGTTCAGCTGAATCTTAAAGGTCCTCACTTCAGTTGAACCTTGGAAATTCTGCAAAGTGTACCTTTGATAGGAGAGGTAATTAGGAAAGGGGACTTGTTTGGGACATAATGCTGAAGAAAATCAATCTCTAACTGTATTCCTATTTTTAATACATATTCACTACTCCTACATGCTAACTGTAAGTAAACTAAGGTGTCAGAATGCCACTAATGCTAATTCCAGCTGTCACTGCAGCTATGCTATCCTTACTAGATTGCTACAACAAGTAGATGCTACTACCAGTAGATGCTACTATGAGGACTCTGCTTGTGCTATTAAACGCTAGCTACTTCTACTACTACTAGCCTAGGTGTAAGACCAAAGTCTAGCATCTAAATGTTACAACAAAGCAAGTCCAATTTTAGGACAACAGGCTAGTTTCTATAAAAGTATCTTACAACAAATCAACACATATAATGCTACCCTAACTTAGCCTAGAGGTGTGATAGTGATAGCACAGTCATAGCACAGGACAAGATAAAGGTGCAACAGCTTCAAGTCTAGCGGCTAAACTGTTGTCAGAAACGCTCAGGAATGTCAGTACCAAAACTGGTGGCTTCCTCGACAGGATTTATAACAACTAACACTGATGGTAGTACCTGAGAGCCAGACTGGACCTGATCTGAGTGCGGTGCACCTGTTGTATTACTTATAGCTGGTGATCTGAAGGTTAGCATACCAAATTGCTGATGAAGTAGCAGGCATGCAGCGTTGGGTTGGTATTAGGTGGCTGTAAGGTTGTTAAACAATGAAGTCTACAAACAGAGAGGTGTAGTGTGTGCTAAAAATCATACACGACAACTGATGAAAGGTATAAAGGTGGAATAGAATTAGGAGCAAAATCATCCATTAGCACAATTCTTGATGTTTACATGAGATGAGTTACTGCACCACTAGTACAAGTCCCTTCAGTAATATCTATCAGTAATCTAGTGAGCTGTTCTCCACCAGTGCATCTGCCACTTACTCCACTGCTGGGTATGACCAGATCACTGACGGACTAAAGTGCCACCACAACAACCCTAAAATCTATGAAACATTTAAGGGTTGACAGATACAGAAAACCCACAAGTTCTCACCAAAGCTTAACTGTAAAATTATAAAACTTGACATTAGCTTGACTACACAATCTAATTGCAATGTGACTGGCTACGCCATTTTATATTAATGCAAAGATGCAATGCATGAGGTATTTTTAGACTAATGACAACTCCAAGTGGAGTGATAAAGTCACTGGGGTTGGGGTCATTGCTTAAGGATCAGAGGTCAATGAACAGCATGTACAAATGATGTCACAATGTTATCGCTTAAGTGGTTACTGGCAGTGCCAAGTCCCTAATCTCACTGAAAACTCATTATCCAAAAATATTACGCTTTACATGTTTGTTCTTTCAGCAACTTCCTTTCTGACCAAGTAATTTCATTTTTTCCCTTTTTTTTAAAACTTTCCAAACTGTGCAATTTCACAGCAAAGTATACAAAATATTTCATTTTAACAGACTAATGCAACTACTGAGCATAAACCAGCATGCAAAGACAGGTGGAACTACAATTCTGGATTCAAGCGTAAAGGGTTTTCTCCTTGATCCTTTGCAAGCAGAGCTCTCATCCTCACACACCAGATGCTACCAATCAACAACTGCTATTAAAGCAAAGCTTTCCCAAAAGAAAAAACAGAGGCCTTACACTGGATCCATGACTGGCCTGTCTCATTGAGGTTCAGAGATTCTGCCAGGATTTCTCCACAGGCATGAACTGCAGAGATGCAAATGCATTCCATTTTCAAAACAGACTCGTGATTGGCTTACATCTCCCTGCCTGATCCAGGCCTGCTCATTTAGTCCACCTAGTTATTTCCCTGTCATTACACCATGCAACAGCCACTGGCTGATCAGCTAGTGAGTTGTTGTAAGTAATACTGATTACTGGCAAACACAGAGAAGTGAACATGCAATCAGAATTTAAAAAACAAACAGGATTGTAGCACTCAGGAATTAAAAATGTGTAAGATTACAAATGAAAAGAGCTAAACAGATGAAAAGTATAGTATCTAAAGTGTAAATAATCTCAGGAACAAAGTGGCGGAGAAAAATATAAGCCACAAGAGAAAGTCTATTATTTTAAAAGGAGGGATAAGGGTAGGGTGGGTGGTGGCGGGGAGCTCAATCTATTATTTGGCCTCTCCCAGCATTCCAGAACCCGAAACGCGTGCGATGTTCCAATGGAAGGTTCCGGAAACACGAGGCTCCGCCTTTGGGTTTATGTCGGACAAAGAACTGTGGAGACGAAAACAAATCAGTTGTTAATACTGTTCTGGACAACTGCTGAAAATGAAGGAGAGTAATAAAGCAGGAGATAGCTACTGCCAAGGGAAAAATGGGGGGTGAGAAAAAAGAATAGAGAATATCTACAGGTGAAAAGCGCTCATGTGGACAGCTGCTACTACGAGCTTGCCAGTAAGGGGGAATTGTGGGTATGAGTGTATTCATGTGTTCAGGACAGGTGTTGCGCAATCACAAGCACTGTACAGCACAAAATGCACTACAGCGTAGAACTACCGGGGGGGTGCTGTCTTTGGGGGAGGAGTGATACTAGTGGTCACACTGAGAGAGAAAAAGAGAAAGGGTTAAAAAGAGCGAGAGTGTGTTTGACTAGGCTCAGAGACAAGTAGAGTAGAAGGCTGAAGGTGAAGAATCTGTGTCAATATGCCAGTGCCTCACAAACCTCCATTTCCACTGCGCTCATACCAGAGCTAAGCGAGAGGACAACGCAGCACAGATGAGAGACAAGGAAGGTACAGGTCAAAGTGGAAAGATGGCAACAGAAGCACTCGATTTTTCTGTTATAACTGGTGTTTTCTTTCTTTTATGAAAATCTGTCAATCTAACATGCAGAGCTGCCTTGATTATCTTGTACAATTTCAAATGGCAGAGGGGGAAAAAAAATAATTTCAGGTTGTTCATTCATGTGGAATAGCCACACTCAGTTCCCTGGACATGACGGGTGCCTCTGACCATAGGACACTATCCTGACAATATTTCGCCTAGCCATTCCCATTCCTCATGTTGTCAAATTACTGTGCACAATCAACGGAATATGACTCAAGTTGCCCTTTAAGGCTGGAGTGATTATTGATTTACTCTTCTCATTTAGGTCAGCGGGTGGTGAAGCAGTAATAGCGCTACAGTGCAAGTTGATGTGAGTGTTTTACCTTTGAGGATGTAGTCTGTTAGCAGGCTAGGTACCTTCTCGCTGTCATCCCTCATGGCATGGAGGACTAGCAAGGAGACAGCAGCATGTTACAGTGATGAAATTACTTGAGATCATCATAAAATGCACTGAGACAAAAAAGAGCTGCAAATCTGCAAATGAACATGTAATTTTTAGATTATGGCACAACTGGCAGAGGTGGTCAGTACTCACTCTTGGTGAGGATCTGGAGATCATCTACGGACGGGGAGCCTGCTTTCTTCTCATAGGGAATAACTGTGGTCAGATACTGAGAAAGAGAAGGATTGCATAAGTGGCAGTGAAAGAGGGTAAAGGGGGTGGAGGATGGAAAGGAGTTAGGAAATGGAAATGACAAAAGAATACTCTTGTGAAACATATGTACACTTAAAACACCCATTAAGGTAAAATACCTCATTTTTATTGTAAAGTTACTTCTACTTCAGTCTTTTAACACCACAATGAAGGCCACAATAAATTAAAAGATTGAGAAAATGGCTATCTGCAAGTACCGTAAGTGGATTCCTGAAAAAATGGTTAGCAAGCGCACTTTTGCATGCGTTCCTTTAATGCGAGTGTTTAGTTTCAATGTGTTACAGGCAGTGAAAGTAAAAGCTTGTTGGTCAGAAATAAAGAAGAAATCAGTTCAAAAAGCAGTGCAATTTTTAAAAAATGACAAAAGATGATTCAGAGATGCTGTGCAGGAACCAAGTGATTTGTTCAAAGAAGAATGACTAAAATAAAACAAAAGAGAGACCAAATAAAATCAACCATAAAGAGACTGAACAAATGATAAAACAGATAATGGCACCAAAAACCAGTTGTAGCTGTAGAGGAGAAAATAAACATGCATGAATGAGCAAAAGAACATAAGAGAACATGTTGAGGACAGAAAAAAACATCTGTGAAGGAAAAAAGAAGGGAGTGCAGAGAAAGGGAAGGGGCACCTGCTTGTCCCCTCCTGTGTTGCCAAAAGTTTGACGGAGGCCATTTTGAATGACATTGGAGAGTCCCTCCAGAGTGAGGAGCTACAAAGAGTGAGAGGAAGGAGGGAAAAAAGACAGTAAAGAGAAGTAAGGAGGCTTACAGGTTAAAGGAGTAGCAGAATGAAGGATAGACACAAACTCTTACTCCTTGCATGAAAGCAGCTTTTCCACATGCAACCATCTGTCTGTCCATCTTGAGGACATGCATCATGTATCCCCGATTATGAGAGGAGGAAGTGTGTGGCTGTGTACGCATCTCTTTAATTAATAAAAGATTTCTTTGGAGCAACATCATTAACGTGCATGCACCAGCTCTGAGTCCGTGGCCTTGTTTATGCCTTTCACTTTTTGTCAGCATGTGACTCACCGTGCCTGGTACATGTGTGCTGGCTGTCCTCTGGCCGTTGGGTCCAGTCGTGGCTGTGCTTCGTATCTTCTTCTTCTTGCGCAGCAGCTCGCGGTGCTCCTTCTGTCTGTTCTGCACGTCGATCAGCAGCGAGATGAAGCTGTTCTTCACCTGTGTATTTGTTTTTAACAGCACTGTCAGTATTTCTATAAGTTTACAGGAGCTATGTGTTCGTCCATTGTATTCAGGCTAATTATTACAATCACATTCCTATTTCTCATTTGCTTTGCTTCATTGTTTATTTTTTGTTGCTCTCATAAAAATACATTTTTAGCTTATTAACAAAAACATATTGTGCAAAAATCATAAAGCCCAAGCAGAATGTTTGTCAAAATGTAAAGATAAAGTTTAAATTAGCAAGATAGAAAAGCAGTACCTCCTTTTCATAGTCCAGCTCATCGCGTAGGGCCAGAGCCTGAATCAGCTCTTCACTGTAGCGGCGAATGGCTGTCTCCACCTCCTCCAGAGCCTCGGTCAGCTCAGACACAGACAGCTGGCGCAGCCCTGCGGATAGGTCACAGATATGTCAGGGAGAGGAAAAGGGACATGTGCATCTGTTGTATGTGTGAGGCAGTGTGATGACACAGAGAGAAATAATAAACACTGTAAATGTAATTATGGGTTTGTTTAAGTGCATACATTTGCAACACTTTCCATAAACAGTTTAAAATGTAAAACTAAGTACACAAGTTAATCTTAGGCAGATATCTGAGACAAAATCTGTAGCCTTATTAAGCCGTAAGCCTGACTGGGTGTGTGCATGCTCTACTCTACTTTTACTAATACTACAACTCTGGTATTAGCAATTTTATTATAGCCATATATGCGCTATATGAGGATTATATAACACGCAGGGACAATGCATGCAGCAGTAATTGCTGTCTGTTTGTATCTGTTATACATTACGTAAGTGTATTGCTGTGTGTGTATGCGTGTGGACAGGATTGTGTAATATTCTTATTTACACTTTAGGTAATTCACATGACTGCTGAATAGTAGTAGGGTCTCAAACGGCACAGGCTGTCTTACCACACACACCCCCACACACACACACACACACACACACACATGGGTACTCACGGTCCTCATAGCTGGTGTTGGAGCCAGAGCGTTTGAGTGCATGGAGGTCCTGAGAGAGCATGGACAGGTCTGACTGGGAGGGACTCTCGTCATCCTCTGGGTCTGGAGACTCCTGCATCATCTCCTCTATCTCCTCTATCACCTGCAGCCCACAGACATATACGCATGTTGAAGACAGTTTGTATGCAGTTGCTAACAACAAGGGAGGGGCCTGAATGCACTGCCAGACCTAGATAAATTGGAAAAGAGTGTCATACACATGGAAAAGTAATTAAGTCATGGGGCAGTGAATATAGTGGGTCTGTCTGGTATATTTTAGATTTTAATTTCAGCATTTGTGGGTTTGAATACGTATATGTGTGACAGTGCTTCCTGTATTATGTTTGTAGATGTGGGGGTGGGAGAGTATTTTTGGTTCTGAGACCCAGATTTACTCCTGGGCCCACTCCAAGATATAAATACTGACATTAAAGAATGGCTCTTTTTTGGAGATTTATAGTTTGAAATATGGACAGTTGTGCTATATTTAAACTGTAATTGTTTTTGAGGGTTGGGCGTAGTGCGAAGACCAGATGATGAATTACCACTGCATTTATATTCTTGTCCAAGTGACCAAGTGAGTTTTCCACTTGCTGTGTGCCAGTGCAGCTAAATCCATGTAAAATAAGCACTGGGTGTGTCTTTTACCTGCTCGGCGGTGAAAAGTGGCTCATCGTTGATACAGGAGACGATGATTGAGTGCATATCCATCTGCTCCCTCAGATCCTCGTCATCCGACAGATCCAGAGACTGGTTATCCAACTTCTGTTCATGAGGAGCGAGGAGGAGGGGAAGGATTGAGTCAGGGGCAACAGAGAGCTTGGATGGACAATAAACTTTAACAGATTGAAGGCAGAGATGTGTGAAATGCATGCCTTTTTGTGTCTTGCCTCCTCATCAGAAAACTAACATTAGAAAAACTGCCAAGCATTATTGAGTGTAGCCTACATGCTATGGTGTGGGCCTGAGACATTATGCTAGACCATGTGTCCCCAGTGTCCTTTGTCCACATAAGAAGTGTGTGGGCGAGAGGCACAGAGCTGTGCGTGAAGATGACTATAACACGGTCTGTGTGTATGTGTGTGTGTGTTACCTCGTGCTCGCAGAGGTTGAGGGTGGGCAGGTGTAGTGAGCGAGTGTGTGATGTCTTCCAGTCCACGGGCATCACATTGCCGTAATTATCTGTTAGCGCGTTCCACACCCTGAGAGAGAGGTGGTGATGGTGGGGGAGAGGTTGAGAAAAGTAGAATAGAGAAGAAAGATGTGTTGATAAATAAAAAACAGAAGACAGAGAACTTAACTAACTGTACAGAACACCAAACCCGTTTCCTTCTCTTTTCGATGTGACACAGCATTAGTTGGCATTTGGCAGTGCTGCGCTCTGTCTGACCAACCCCTCGACACTTCACCCTGTCCCTGCTACATCTCACTGCAGCCCACTGAAAACACAGAGGAATGCAACACAGTTTTGTCATCCATGCTAATACACATCTCAAGTACTAATTCTTTCCCTATTGACAGATATGATGAATTAAAACCATGGGCTTTCAACCTTTGCGAAGATAGGAAAAATACTGTGACACCAAAAGCTGCGAACACATGTAATTTGTGTGTTAACATTATGCTGTTTAGTAACTGTATGTAGTGCATCAAACTGCTTAACTCCTAAAATGAATAGAGACATGCCTACTCTTATGTGTGGGTCATTTATTGCAAAATCGCAATCAGATATGATTAGTTTGATCATAATTATTTCTTGGGACATGTTTTACCTGAAAAGCATTATGTTCAGTCTCCACTGAAAATTTTGCCAGCTCTCGGACTAAGCTTGGTCTATATGTTTCAAACTGTCCTTCAACATGGGTTCTCCTTGGAAACAAAACTTGCTACTGTCTGTGCATGCAATATTTTTCATATGCTGTGACAGAAAATCAAGAAGAGCCTGTGGAGACTAAGAAATGGCAAGTGTGGATGCAAATGACTCTGTGTTTTTATTCCAGACCCTGACCGCTGTGAGCAGCGTGTGGATGGATGCTGTGAACCCATGTGTCAGAATGGCTCTGCATCATCACACACATACGCACGCACGCGCTCGTGTTTACATAACCCCCATGTTTCTCCCTGCAGTGGTCATGCACAGCCTGGAAGGGGGTGGGGGGTTCTAAATAGGGCAAAGGGCTGGCAGCAAATACTTTTTGTCCCTTAAGCCATGACACCCTGTCTCAAGCACTTGAATGCATGCATACACACAGCATTGGGTTGAAATCCTCTAAGATCATTTGTAATTAAAACCATGAGGCTAGCTAAGATTTCATGGAGACAGATTCCTTGTATCTACATCAGTGGTGGAGCTGCGACAATTTTTGGAGGGCTACATGCATACATGAATGTATAAATGGACACGCCATCCTCTGCCTTCTCTTGCATGCACATCACACACTTATACCATATGCAGAATTCGGCTCAAACACAAACGCACATCTTTCTTTGCTTTCTCTCTTCCCACTCTGACTCTCATGCATGTGAGCACACGCACGCACGCACGCACGCACGCACGCACTCCCTCCTTGTCATTCCCATTGTTCGTCTCAGCCATTGGATAGAGAGCTTGTTAAGCGCCTAGGCACGTCGTGCAAAAGCGCAGTCGTCCAGAAAAGACTCTCACCGAGCCTGGCGTTGCTCTTTGGGCTTAACTGGGCCTCTGTCCAATTATTCCACTCCCTCCTTCCCTTTTCTCCTCACCTACAATAACCAGATACTTCTTCCATTTCTGACCAGTCTCCCTCCATTTCCCTAAACATGTAATCTTTAGGGCACCATTAACTTCATCAACACTGAGCATGACTGTTCTTGTGACAACCTCTTTTCTATGTGTGTGTGCTTATGTGGATATTTCACTTTCCCTTAAGATATGGCGGGGAAGGGTCACCTATGTGATTAGATATAACAGTGTCATTATGGCATCATTCAGGGAAGGTCAGTATTTTACATGCAATTTTGTATATATTAATAAGTAGACAGAATGCAATTATGAAGATGATACATGCAGCTGCCACAGCTCTGTAGATACAACAAAGCCCATGCTTGGTGCAGTTTTGGGCGATGTCGACAAAATCAAATATCACAGTATCTTTGATATACCTCAATATCAATACTGTGACAATACTGCAGGGATGCCTACTGGTGCTTTCATGAGGTACTTATACACAAGCGATTTTTGATAAACCTTAGAATTATGGATATGACCGTAGGTAGAGGCAAATAATAGAACAGCTAGGACAGTCTAGTAAGCTCACAAAACTGCATCCCTGTACTGTAATGCAAACTTTAAAACTAGGAAATGACAACACTTATGACATATTACAATATTCAGATAATCAAAATCCCAGATGACATCTAGTCTCATACCACAATCAATATATTGGCCAGACTTAGCTTTTTGTTTAATTACTACTAGCTGTTGTAAAACAACAGGACCTCAAACTTTAGTTAAGGTGTTATGGTGGTAAAAAAAAAAAAGTGTTCACAGTATAACTTAGATGTGACATGGTTTGTCTGTCAGCAATGATGATATACAGCAGGGCTGTATATTTGCCTATGTCTAAAATGTTATCTTTCAGATAATAAACGCATGTATTTCTACTAAAATAGAAAGGGGAAGCGGAAGTGTTCAAGGTCAACAGCTGTTGACTTACAGTCAACATATCGTCAGTGGTTTAATGACTGAAATCAACTGATCAAGCTTGAGTGCAAGCAAGCTAACGTGGCA
>OMKZ01008150.1:1893-15363 GCA_900302535.1 Neoniphon sammara | reverse complement strand
CTCCTGCTCTGTCTCCCTCTCTCACACACTCACTCACACACGCTCGCTCGCTCTCCCTCACTGCAGCAGCACAAGCTAATCAGCTGGAGTCAAAGCTGAGGCAAATGCTCTGTCTATATCCAATCATCAACAACCCCCGATTGTGATTTCATCTCAACACACACATATTGATGCATCAATTCTTTCTTGAAAAAAAAAAATGCTATTTTTAATATTTATTCGGTTGGTCAAAGAAAATGAATCAGTCAATAAATCAGTCATTCGATCAATGATCCCCTCCCCACATGTACACACAAAAAGCCTTTTTATTTCAAAACACATAAATATAGTCTAATAAATGATGTGGATCTTGAGCAAAACTGGATTTATCAATATTTATAAGTGATGAGCATGTTGCACTATAGCTGGAAGTAAGGTTACAGCCACCATACTCAAAGGAAAACAGCTGTTCAATTATAAACTCCTCAGAATTTCAAAATCGTGTTTATACATATGGAGACAGGAACCTATTCTGCATTGTAAAAAAAAAAAAAAAAAAAAACCCCAAAAAACACCTCTCACATGTCACTAAATGGTGAAATTACAGAACCACTACAGAACTGTGGTTCTGTAATTTGACCATTCTTCAGTGATAATGGCCATTAATGTAAACATTTCTGATGTGATGTCCCACAATTGGTTGGGGGACAATATCAAATTCCTGTCATTTAGTGTGGTCTCTGGTTTGGTAGATGACAATAGGGTTCAACAAAAGCACGTGTATCTCCTCCACAGCGAGCGTGTCTGGTGCCGCTAGCGTAAAAGATTTTTGCTGCGTCTACTGAGAAGCAGATGAGCTGCAGATCTTTACTCTGTGTCTCTCTGCTCTTGTCGCTCCCTCCCTCCCTTTCTCCTCCTCTGGAAACAGCTGGCCTGCTGCCAGCAACATACAGAATCTTATTATTTTACTACAACCGACACCACCACTGGCCAAGCTATTACTGTGTGTTTTCTATGTGAGTGCACATGTGCCTGCATGTGTGTGTCTGACAAATACACACTACACTGTGTATATTACCAACACCGCTGTTTAGACTGTATGTTGAAATTTGACAACCCACTGCATATCATCTGTCCAGTCATGGCGTAATCACCATCACTGTGACATTTCAAGCCTAAGTGAGCGTTTTCACCACAGAGGCAGGAGAATGGAGAAGTCTCAAGGACGAAGATGATTCTCCTCACCTTGTCTCAGGTTGTTCCAGTCCACACTGGAGAAAAAGGTGTGACAGCGCAGTCCCTGGAAACCCAGACGCTCCTTGGCTCCACACAATAAGCTCTGCACCAGGTCCACAAACTGCTTACTGGCACGTGGCTCCTCCGGAAACTTCAGGTAACGCTGGAAGCAAACACCAGGGATAAAGATTAATTAGATAAAAGACAGTCTTATCAGATATTCCTCCAGGTGTAATATACTGCATATCTTCATTGATTACACTGAGAACACTAAAAGCAGCAGTTTAATTATTAATTAGTCTAGAATTCCACATTTCTTCTATATTTCCCACACAACAAAGATTAGCTATTAAGATACAGTAATTATTGTCAATACAAGTCAGTACGAGAGGCTGTGTACCTGGTAGTTGAGGATGTTGTGGATGGTCTTGGTGGAAGTGCCATCAGAGAAGGGAGACTTGCCGTAGATCATTTCATAAGCTATGACCCCAAGGGACCACCAGTCACATTCAGTTCCATATGTGCTGTGAGAGCCCCCATTCATAGCCATCAGGACCTCAGGGGAGAGGAAGTCCTGGGTCCCGACAGGCACTGTGGCCGCTGCCACCTGAAAACAAATGATAAAACAAATTTTACACTGAAGCATTGTCAAATACACTACTGAGGTTCATACACACAGCAAATTTTTCATCAATCAACTTACCATTTTGTTGGTGGTCAGTTTGGCAGCAGATCCAAAGTCTGCCAGCTTAATGTGACCCGTCCGATCGATAAGAACATTCTCTGGTTTTACATCTCTGCAAATGGATAGTGTACAAGAGATGTGATACTGCTTTTACATAGCTATTTGTTGCCAGCATAACACAATATGTTTATTTCATTGAGGATAATGGGATTCATCTGTAAACTTCAGCCATGTGTTTAATGTATTACATAACATTATACCCAGGGCACTACATTAAATTATAGTGATTTTTGTAGAGGTACATTTTTCCTGTCCGATTACTGTTTTCCTGAATCATGTGCATTTGGCATTTCAGTTAAAGCAAAAGGCATACCAGGACTGGCATTTAGCAAGGGCCTCAAAGAAGAGGTGCTCATTCAGGATCACTGACCCTACTTCCTTAACCATGTTATTCCTTAAGACCTTGAAAGGCCAGCCTTCCCACTCTGAGCGCTTCGATTCTGGTGTGTTACCTGTGGACGTAGCCTAGCTGGTGGACAGCGTGGATGGCCTCCACCAGCTCAGCCAGATAGAAATGAGCCATGGACTCATCAAATTGATCCTCGTATCTGTTTAGCAGGGACATCAGGTCACCGCCTGGCAGGTACTCCATCGCCTTAAGACACATTCATATACAGTTAAAACAGGTGAGGTAAAACTATGATCAGAGCTTTAATATTTTTGCTTGAATGAGATCACGACCAACATTACCAGGTGCCACAGGAGCTATAATTATGCCTATATTTAGAAAGAAATGTAAAAAAATAAATAAGAATCAACTGTAGCACAAGTCTGAGTTGACATCAAAGCTCTATTCAGCTTCATTTGTAGCTGCTTAAGCTCCTAGGGCAGTTCTCCTGATTATAGATTCAGTTATGTAACGCTGGATACTATTACAGATTTATCTGTGATACTGCAGTCAAAGGCTTAGGCTTCAATGCCCAAAATAATACCAATACTAACAGCCAATACCAATACTATTTACTGTATTTTTGTCTATGTTTATAGCTTAAATGTGCAACATGTTAAGAATTTTAAAAATAAATTAAACATTCATTCAGACACAAATCAATAAATCAAACCTTATCTTGTCTGACATTTGATTTCTCTTGTGTGCCATTACTGTTGTCTGCGTTATAAATGTAAGAAACCTGGAAAGAGGCATTGGTCAGGCTGATTTGAGTTATATGGTGGCAGCCATACAGCCATGCAGGCGAGCCCTTGGTGCATGAATGGTCGACAAGTCTGAATGAACGGCAGCATTCTCCAGTGTTACCTAGCAACAGAGAGACTGGGCGCCTCTCTGACACATGGATAAAGATGGATGCTTTGTATTTTTCTCCATACTCAGCTAGGGAGCAGGGTGAGACAGAGGGTGAGTTGAAGGAGAGAAGGGGGAAGAGTAGAGAGATGCAGAAGGAAGGGAGGAAGATTTACAGAGAGGGTAAGCTGATGGAGAAATGGAGGGCAGTATCTAAGGACTGAATAGGTAGAAGAATCAGTGTCCTATAATCTGAGCCAGGCTAACAGGTTACCAGACAATAAAAAGATTATTTAGAGGCTGTGTCAGATAGCCTTCTTGGAAACTGTACTGAATGTTCTTTGTGAAGAAAAGGGCAAATGGACACAGAGGTTGCAGCAATATACCAGTTTCAGGGTATACCGTGGCATGAAAATTGATGGTTATCACACCATGTACATTTCCTTATCTATGCTATTGAATTCTACCGTATTAGGGTTATTAAAAAAAAAAAGTTTTAAGTTTCATGTTCATCAAGTCATAATATTTTGTGAAGTTATAATTAAGTGTTTATTCAACAAAAAAACTTCTGTTTTCATTCCTTAAAGGTTAATTTTAACTGCTAATAATAATAATAATACTACTAATAATAATAATTGTGTAATGCCATATACCATGATACCATGAAAGATTGATATTTTCTGAGGCAGTTATCGTACCATGAAAACCTCAGACTGTTGCAACCCTAATGGACACAGTGTGTCATCCTCACTCATCACATTGAGTGGTACTGGCACAGCATAGGGGCGCCTCAGTGTTACCAACTCCTGCATGCCAGTGCTGCTTCACTGGAACAGTTCCTCAGCTTTGAAAATATACCTGAGGTGTGTGTTTGTTCAGTAAACTGCCCATCACTACATCATGTCTGCAATATGAACAGGAGGCAGATTTTAACACAAACTGTCCTCCCTAAATTATCCTGAATTTAAAAAGGAACCACGCCATAGTCCATTTCCAGAAAATACTTTGTTGGGAATTCTTATCTTCTACTACATCTCATCTTCTACTACACTAAACAAGGCTATTTCAAAAACAATCAGATTGTTGGTGCCATTGTGGGTGAATGAAATGACTCAAATGCTACTTTCTTTCACTGGATTAGGAACTGCCACACTCCCACCTGCTTCAGGCAGGTCTAAGCAATTTATTCAACAGATGACATGCAAAACTGCAGTTAAAACAGCCTGCCTAGTAAATAATAGCTAAACTAGGGATCACAGTGGCATCATAAATCATTCTCAATCAGTGTAGTCCAATGAAAAGGCTACTTCTATACCTATAATTTACCACAGAGGCCAGCACTTTGCCTGTAGGTATTATAACTCATACAGCTTCACCAAGCAGGTATTACATGGCTTGTACTTTTCAAAAAGGCATAAATATTATAGCCTATAGTCTACCTGCCATGTAGCCTATGGAAATATGCAAAAGATCCTATCTTACAGCATACCTCTAGCCAAGACATTAAATATAGAACAGTCATTTTAGTCTATCCTCAAGAAAGAGTCATGCTGTAGTCTTACCAGGTAGACTTGTTCTTTATCCTGGAAGGCATAGAGAAGCTGAGGGATCCAGGGACTGCTGTTCAGCGTCAGGATCCTCCGCTCCTCTTCATGAAAAACCACCTGAGAGGAATTGAAAAGTTATATAGTCAGCAAGTGTGAAAGACTAGACATCATCAGTAATTACCACCTAAATGCATGGAACAGTAAAGGAACATGAATTATGAACCAGAGTAATGTATCAGCCACATAAACCAATCTCTCTATACCATGGAGAAGCTGCTACTTGGGGCCTCAAAGGGGTTTAAATGTAATTTAAACTTTAACTGTTTTCATGCCATTTCTTCAATAGCTAAGGTGAAATTTGTGAGAATATTCTTGTTACACCACATACAAACAAATTTCTTGATGAAAGATCATGCCCCGGGGCCCATGTCCCATGTTAAATATTAGCCTGAACTATAATTTTCCAGCTTCAGTTTCTATTACAGAGAAAATGTATCTCTTTTCTCTTTAAGTTGTATGCAGAATGTCATTTCATATTATGCAAACATAATCACAGGGGGCCTCATCAAGAAATTTCTTCCACATACAAGATGTTCTTTTTATTGCTCTCTCCAGATCCCTAGCTGTAGCAACTCATGTACTATTCTGACTGAAATCCCTCTGTTCTAATAATCACATGCAGAGAAACACGACCGTGAATTCAGATTGTACTGGAGTTTTGTTTGTCTCTATTCAACCCTGTAGCACCCCTTATTGGACACTTCCTCCTACTGCAGCCTCTCAAAGCTGAGCCTATGGTAATGGGTAGGACAAACCCGGAAGTCAAGGTGTTTAAAAAGTGACAATCAAAATTTCCATTATAACTTTTGAAATCCTATAGATATCAAAACAGAAAATAAATCCAAAGCAGTACAATTTTATCACAACAAAGTTTCTTCAGATTTTCTAAATAAAATTCCACATACCCATGACTACTTCATGGCAAATAGCTCTTTTTCTGTGGCCAGCATTTGTCAGTATCCATGTTAGCATAGTTTTCAAATGATTAGAGGACTTGAAAGCTTATGTCTTGTTTGCAGCTATAAAATGGTTGTCATGAAATTAATAAACTTTTACATTTCTTATTTTCTTATAATTTTCCATGGCTTAAACACCTGATATTGGTTGGGGGGAAAACAACACAGAGAAGAAGAAAAAACAAACATTCATAATATTCCCAAATGAATGACAAAAAAATGACAAAACAGTAATAACAAGTCCATAATTTTTCCATGTTTTATCAATATAATGCAACCAGGTTAACCTTACATTTTCTTGAGTGCGTAAAACGGTCTTGTTCATGATTTTCAGGGCACAAACATCCCCAGTTGCATTCTCCCTGACTACTTGGACCTCGGCGAAGCGACCACGACCCACCACTGCACACACTTCAAAGTCCTGAAGCCGAGGTTGCAGAGCCCGTAGCTCAGAGACCACCTCAGAAACTGTCTCACAGACACAGGGTAACACACAGAGGTCACTGTTTATGGGGAAACTTTTACAATGTAAAGTTAAAAACATATTACAATTCCTTATACTGTCAAAAAATAACTGCAGCAAAATGAATACCACACACCAAAATGAATTAGTACTTCAGTTACACATAGACAGAGGAACACTATGTTTAGGTATAATATATCCTTACACTTGTTGACAAAGTTGGCCACATGTTGGATCCTCATGAGCTCTGGGGAAGTACACTCCTGATAGAGCAGCAGTAGAGCCTCCAGAAACTCCTCCCGGCCCAGTGTGCATCCTCCCTGCTGCCCGCACAGGCTGATCCGGCCCTGAGGACAATACAGAAACACCGGATGAGGAAGTCTGCTCCTGTCACCCTTTGTAGATTGCTATAAACTGCCTGGAACATATTTAGACAATGCATATCTGCACCAGTAAGTAATAGTTAGTTAGTAATTCTAAAACCATTCTAAAAATGCTTGCAAAATGGTATCATCAATACAGATAATCTTTTAGCAGTGCAGTTGTATTGAGAAGACATAACCACATTTGAAAAGAGACAGAATTTCTCAAAAGCCATTATCAGAATCAGTTATAGCAGAAAAATTCAGATGGGAGCTTAACGTTACCTGAAACAAGTGGTTGAGTCGGGAGCTGCGGCAAGTGATGGGGTCCGCAGAGGATGGCAGCATTTTCATGTTCCCTTGACTTACGTATTTGAACTTCAACATGGCTTCTTTACAACAGAAAACCTAAACTAAGAACACATATTAGTTCACATTGATCGAGGTCTGCACTTAGTGTATAACGTAATTTTAGCAAAGACTACTACTGGTACTACTACTACAGCTGGGATTACAGCTAAACCACAAGAAACGGGGGCAACATATGTCAACAAAGCAACGTTAGCTTGCCAACTTATCGTTGGCTAACTCGTCAACCTGACATACCGAAACAAGTAACGCTACATACACAAATGTAATTCCGTTATATCTGAAGTCGCAAAACAATACGGTATGACCTCACTTACCAGACTGCCATGTAGATCTTTGTAATTGCTATTTTAAAGTAAAATGAGGCATTGGTTAGCTAACGTGCAAAGGTGCACTATTTTCTTGGTCACCGTTGTTTCCGGCCAACTTTCAAATTTTGCGCGTTCCCCGCCCACCTCTCGAGGCTGTTCAATGTCGCTGTTGTTTGATTGGATACTCTGACGTCCTTGGGCGGGACTAGTTCTAATTCTTACCCAATGACTGACGCCTCATCCATGGGGGAAAAAATCAGGAAGGACTAAACATGAACGGGCACATTAAACCTCTCCTATCGATTATATCAATCTGTTATACTTCCATGACCTTAAACTTCCGTGATTGAAATAGCCTAGTGTGGTGCAAGATTAACCACAGTTATTACAGATTTACACTTTTTTGCGTAAGGTTTACAACATAAGGAGAAAATTAATATGCATTCATCAGTTTTCTGTCAAATACGAATGCTGCTGACAATAACTTGGTGTGGATTAAATTACATGTACAGGAAAAAATGTTATGGTGCATCTGTGTCACTGACTGGATATTATGAAGCAGGCATATATGACCATAAATTTAATTCTGCCACAGCAAAATCTTTTTACTACTTATTTCTTATCTGAATGTTCAATTTGGCTCTTTATACTTATTCATGAAGAAAATGAAATACCATAAATAATAAATTCAGCCTTATAACCACACACTCCCTGCATAATAAATAACATGCCATCATTTTTGGATAACCCAAATCAGGGCCAAAACCTTTATTTTCAACCAAGATACATGCTTCATTATTGTCAATTATATTTCTTTTTTGTTCCACTGTGGCCCACTGAGGGAAACTCAGATAGCCTGGACTGACAGGGGGCCTGATGGAGAGACTCTTGTGGGGGTCCAGCCAGCTGCCTTCAGCTTGCTCCTGCTGCTGGGGGGGCGGCTGGAGGTGTGGGATTAGGGTTAGGGGTTGGATTTGGGTTGGGAGGAGGGTTTGGGTTGGGGTTGGGATTGGGATTGGGATTGGGTTTAGGGGCAGGTGTAGGGGTAGGGGCAGTGAAGCACCCCCTCTTGTGCCACTGCATGTCCCGCACACGTCGGACGGACTGGATCTGAGGTGCAGTGGCTCCCCAATCATTCCAGTGCTTGTAGTCGCCATGCTCAAACACATACTGGCGCCCCCTGTAGCCTGGATACATGTATCCCACCCACCTTCAGAGAGAAGAGGAGCGTTGTAATTATAAAGCATGAAGCATAAAGAGATTTTGAGGTATATATTCAAATCTCTAGGAGTGTGAAAAAGATAAAGCAGCTTTTATGAATATTTCATACCCATGGACTAAAATTCTCTGAAAAACACTGTCATTCCTGTGCTTCAAGCTGACAACTGCTATGATTTTTCTGTTTGAGGA
Organism: Neoniphon sammara; assembly: GCA_900302535.1. Lineage (NCBI taxonomy): Eukaryota > Metazoa > Chordata > Actinopteri > Holocentriformes > Holocentridae > Neoniphon > Neoniphon sammara. Next base: position 6,685 of record OMKZ01008150.1, on the reverse strand, counting down.
GGGGAGAACTTACGTTCCATTCACAGCCTTGGCACTGGCCACGCGGTCTTGGAAGCCATGAGCCCACAGACTGGGGACATCATCATCAACAATCTCCATTTTTCTGCCTGCATAGCCTGCATTCTCAAACAGGTGCAGCTTATGATCCGCACCATCCTGAAGAGAGAAAAAAAGCACAATCATACATGTTCTAAGTTACATCTGCTAAGTATTTTGCACTGAGGGTTCATATACCTTTAGCTTTACAGCAAATATATCACAATCGATTATTAATAAACATAGAATACCCTCGCCATTTACTGTTCATTCTCCATATACTAGGCCACTATACTCAGTGATCACTCATGTTCTTAGCAATGCTATGAACACTGACCACTTTCAGTGGCCTGAAGGAGCCCAGACTGTTGCTATTTTGACTGTTGGTCCAGGTACTCCAGCGGGGATATTCTCCTTTTTCCAGAACAAACTGCTCTCCTGCAAAGCCCGGACGCTCAAACCCAACCCACCTTAGGATAAAAAGGAAGATTATTATACACTTCAGTGCATGCATTTTTTTCTAAACAAAGGGCAACAACTGGCAAAAAGGGTGCAGATGTAATAATGTAAGGAGAGAGAAAGTCTTGATGAAAGGAACAGGATTTTTACTCACGGTCCAGACTCCACAATGACTGAGCCAACTCTCTCTGTTTTCTCCAACACATCCTTACATTCACCAGACAGCTCCATCTTTTTTCCACGGAAGTTCTCAAACTCAAAAGCTACCAACTGCAAGACAGGAACAGTCGGATAGTTGAATGTCACATAGAAAGTGATGTGGAATCTGCACAAACAGGCCTGTTTCTTGCTATTTCTGTCTTCCTTTCATTTCCATTCAAGCATTTGTGTGTATAATTTGTGAAGTCAACAAAAAGAGTTTAACTCGATTAATCTGGTACCTTATACGTGGCTCCAGCCCCTCCTTGGCTCTTCCCTGCAGCCAGCTGGTCTGGGGTTCCCTGCTGTTCTGACATTTTCTGTCTAAGAAGCACAACAGTTACATTCTAGATCAAGACTCACAGCTAAAATAAAACAAGCAGTGGTCATGAATACAAAATAGATTTACTGACCTTGATTTGGCTTGCACCAGTGCTATAAGCGGGAAGAACAAGTTACATATGGAATCTCTTCAAGTTTCACCATGCTCGAAAATGTAATTGAAGCAAAATACAGCTGATGTGCTTAGAATGAGGTTGTTAAATTAATATAAAAAAAAGAGAAGTGTTTTTTTTCATGAAAACATGACTAAACTTTAATACATAGTCACTCTACTTGGTAAAACTAAACAGCTAGAAAAACATAAAATGGAATATTTGTCTCAGCGACCTTGCTATTACCGTAATACATAGTGCTTGGTTTTGTTTCTAGTTTTTTTTAACTGCTGCATTAGTTACCATCTTTGTCATGATACTATGAAATTAAACCAGTCCCAAAACTTGTAGTTTTGGGGCTGGTTTAATTTCATATTTTGCAAAGCAAGATATGTGCACAATTTAACCCTTTCAGAAAATTCAGTATGCTCAAATCCTAGTTGTGTTGGGTATATATGTGAGAGTAAAACACATTTCTAATGCACATGCAAAATGCTACTTTTAAAGCAAGCATTTGGATGCAGATAGAAGAGGGAATGGGGAGAGAGCTAGAGAGAAAGGCCTATCGGGGAGAGGGATAATCTTCTCTTTTTTACCTGGATGGCTTGTGCTTCACTGCACCACGTACGAGCCACACTCTCTCTCCGTCTTTCCTCTTTCTTTTCTTTCTCTTTTCTGTCTCTCTCAGTGTGAGGGCGTGTGGGTGTGGAGGCCTGGCGAGCGGTCAGTGGAGGCCAGTGGGGGTATTTATGGTTTATTTCTGACCACAGCAGCAAAAAGCCTGTTGATGCAGCAAGTCTGTCGCTCCCATTGTGTCCATCACACTGCCTCTCAATAGGGTTGCCCTCTGCCCCTGGCACACTGGCAACCACTGCCCTGCTGTGCCCGCAATGCCATCCTGCCCACGGCCCTTCACTGGGCACATACGCAGGCTGCCAGCCAAGTAGGAATGCACAGAGATCAATCTCACTCAGCACTATTGGTCCCATTCAGCATTCTGTCTCTCCAGTGCCTATCTTCTCCCTCTTTCTTTACCTTCTCTCTAGTGTCCAGCTCCCTCCATCTTCATGCTTTCTTATGGTGCTATTTGCATCATTTTTTCCCCCCATTTCTGTCTCTGGATTCCTAATTTCTCCATGGGCCTCCAATATTTTGTTTGCACGCATTAATAAAGTTCTTCTTCAGTATTCAAAGTATAACCTCTAGTTCAATTAGACTAGCCTTAGACAGTATCAAAGCCTGAACTAGGGCAGTGAGCAACAAGTTGTATGTAGGACATGAATGAGATATATTTATATTTCTGCTACAGCAATTATTGTATGGGATATGCATTTACCTTTTCACATGAACATTTCAAATGGAAGACATATACAATTGTATTTGATAGAAAATAATTTTATATCATTCCCACAATTTCCTTTTATCATACAGATATTGATTACAAATGATTACAGTACTGAAAATGCTCATATTGACCAGTAAAAACAAAGGCACATTAAAGGCGAACTAATATAAAGTGATACATTTCTCTTGGTTAGTGATTTTCAAATTTTTGCTGAGTTTGACTTTTCATTCAACATACATAAACATGAGAATACAGAGAGAGACAAAATTTCCCTTGACCATGTTACTGCAGCTAGGTAGTTGTCAATTTTTCTTAAAGTGCTTCTAGGTGGGGTTACTTTAGAGGAGATGTTAAGTGGCACAATAATGTAAAAAGCATTTTGTACAAATTAAACTAAATATGCAATTCATTATTGTGGTTCAACTAAACAGATCAATATGTCTTTCTGTATTTTTTGTACTTTTTATGTTTTTGTGTGTACATGCTTGTGTGGGTGTTTGTGTGTGTGTGTGTGTGCATGTGAAACTAGATAACCTGCTGTAGCATCATCAATCCCTGTCAGTATATGATGGGCACTGAAACAAAACATAAACAATAACAAAGGATAGTCCATGGCTTTGTTCTAAACTGTACTGGAGCATTCCCTCTCAGCTCTGTATAACAGTAAATAAAACATGTGCTTGGCGTTAACACATCAAAGTCTTGGCACATGGAAGGCACATAATCTCTGTGATTCATTCTGCAGATAAAATGATGATAGTTTCAAATTTCAGCAAAATTAAAAGGGCTTGATGGCCACTTTGTTCAGCAAAATTTTCCCCCTTGTATACTTTAGTGAAAGTCCATAATCAGGCACTTGTGGTGCAAAATGGAGCAATCACATGACAAGGTGTTTGTCTGCACCAGCAGCTGAGATGGCACGATTCTTGCTCAATGGCAATGGCACAGTGTCTTCTGAAAGGAAACCAAAGCATATAGTGGGTCAGACAGAAATCATAACACATAGGAAAGCATCTATATTCAGCGTTTGCCATTTATTATTTGTTGGCTGAAAATAGCCTAGACTTAGAGGAAGTCCAGAGTCCAGAACAAACAGGTCCTGAAGAGGAAACGGTCTGTATAGATATCTTGAAGATGAACTCTATATTTCTATAAGAAAAATTGTACATAGCCAGAAGCTGTGATTATAGTTTTTATTTATCCAAATGCTATCCCTCACCTTTATTATCTCACCTGTGTCTGGCTAAGCCTCATTGTCGTGCTGACTCAGACGCTTCTTTGACTTCAGTTCTTTTAGCCACGAGGGAGAGGAGGTCGTCCTGAAAGACAAACAGAATCACAAATGAGAGGGTTGCCATAATTAGCACACATGCCAGTTTTGCTTTATAATTTTCATTTTTCTCATTTTTTTCTCATTAATGTAAATATTCCTTTATAGTATTCCTTTATCTGGGTCTCATCTTTTGTTTGAAGCGTGAGGTGCACTGCCATACTTGATTCTTACCCTCCATCTGAGGCGCCTAGAGGGGGCAGCACTCGCGCAGCCCCTGCCAGGAGAGAGGGGGCACGAGGGGAGCGGGAGAGCTGAGATGGGGAGGGTGCTGCTTCCTCACTTGGACTGTCCTTCTCCACTTCTGTTTCCTCTCCTCCTCCAGCTCCTCCGCTCTTTGTTCTCTTTCTTAGCTGAGCCTTAGAAAGCAAGAGCAAGCCGCCTCAATGTCAATGCCATTCATTATATCATTTAATAAATAACCAAGATTAATCATAAATCATTCTATCATATCCCAGCTATCCTTGAATCTGGAGTGCACCTACCATTAGAGCAGAAGGGCTCAACCCAGGAAACACAGCGACTCTCTGAGAGGTGGGAGGAGGAGAACTGACGGCCCTCGGTCTGGGCTGTTCCTCCTCAGAGTCTGACTCCCTTTGCTTGGAGCTCACAGCGTCTACATCTGTGAAAACACAGAGCTTATGCATCAGACATAACATGCAATGAATCAACATTGCCATCACCTGAAAGTTAAGGTTTAAAGTTTTGGTCTGAAATCGAAAATAAGGAGTCTGCAAGTTCACTGAACAGTACATATGGTGAACCATGATTTTTGTTTTTTCACCACAGTTGTTGCATGTGAATTTTTTGTGTTTTGTTTTGTTTTTTGTTGTTTTTTTAGCACAAATTTGAAATTACAATCTTCCATTAGGATTAGCTAACAATATAACTGTTATAATAACCTGTGGAGTCGCAGGCCCTCCAGTCAGGGGCAGGGCTCTCTGTCTGATTGAGGTGAGACAAGCCAGGACGGGCCAGCCGTGGCTGACG
>OMKZ01008140.1:1485-13318 GCA_900302535.1 Neoniphon sammara | reverse complement strand
CTTCTTCTTCTTCTTCTTCTTCTTCTTATTATTATTATTATTATTATTATTATTATTTTACTTTAATTTTTTTTGGTGCATATCCTCATCAGTAGCCTATACAGCCACTAGTCACTACAGCACATCAGCTGTACTGAGACCCATCTGTGCATCGTCCCATAAAGTTCGAAGAAATCAAGTCAGGTTTTACAGTAATACTTTACAAAGCTACTGAAATGACTGTAAACTAAACTGTTCAGACAGAGTAACAATGGAAATTCCTCCTCTTATTCCTATTGACCTGCTGTTAGTTTAAATGCAGCCACTACTAGTTCAGCTACTGGAACTATGCTGTACTGCTACTGTTAAACTTGCACTAGTAAAAGCTGATAATTAAGAGGAAGACCTACAACACAGAGGTACTGCACAGTGAGTTACAGCATATTCACAACAACCTAAACTAATGTAGAAATTCATCTAGCATCACAACAAAGTTCGATGACAAATATATATATATATATTTTACTTAACTTATACCTAAGAATAGGTTTAGGCTACACTCTATTTTAGCATATACAGAAACTGGCCAAAGAATGTGATGGTGACATTTAATATGACATTTATATAAACTAGTGGCAGTGGTCCTTTGCTCTGTCAAAGCAACCACAGCAGTTGGTTGTGATGGGTAAGGACTGTGAGCATTAACTTTGTGAGGGAAAATGCACCTAGTCCTCTTCCTGGCAAATCTAGTCCTTTCTTGTGCAACTTTTTGATTGTTGCCATGAATGGGCTTAGTAGTATTGTCAATTATGCGAATAAATACTTTAATTTCCTATGATTCTTTTTTTAAATAAACATTACGGGAGGTTAGAGTCGTTTGTTACATTTTTTACTTTATATTCGATTACAAAGCAAATGTATAAGAGTACTAATATTTTCAGCTGAATAACTTGTATCTGTTGATAATGTGTACTTGAGTCAAACAAAAACATTAACGTCACAATTTGACGTTGAACGTAAGAGTTTACTTGGCTGACAGTGGTGGGGTCAGTTGTTAATCTTAGAATACAGTAAAACTACATTTTAAAAAAAGACATATAGGCTATTACAAGGCACATGACTGTGCTTGGTGATATTTTCAACTGTGCCAATAAGATTTTGATAAAACTATTACTCAAGAAAGTTTTTGTGAGAATAATTTTTATGAAAGTGAAAGTATATTTTGAATCGTGTAGGCCTCCTGTTTATAGGCAATTTTATGTGCTCAATTTTTGCATATTTTCCACTGAGAGCCACTAATTCTCGCATTGACTATTTATCCATCCATCTATCCATCTATCCATCTATCTATCTTGTAGGTTCTGAAACATAGCAACGCTTTTGGAAGTATCTGTGATGCGTATGAGTAGCCCAGGCAAAAGTTCATCTTACTTTGTCCCTCGAATTTGCGGATGATGGTGTCCAGGAAGGTGTTCTGGGGCGCAACGTGGCCCCGTCTCACGGGCATGGTTCGGACCGGGTTCGGCTTCCTTCGGCTCCGATTGGCTGGACCGGGAATGCCTGGATCTCTTTCGCTCTGTTCCGACCTGTCCCGCTCGTCGAAAGTGAAAAAAAAGACGCTTTCGAAAACACTAGTAGAGTCTTTTCGAGACTTTTCAGGCTATTTTAACCACTCCAACAATCTCCAGTGTTGTGACAACAGACTTGTCTGACGCCTAATTAAGCTTCGTTCGTTTTGCTGCTGACTGTAAGCAGTTTTTCGGACTGAACCACATCGTCTCTCCTCCTCATCCCTCTCTCCTCTGCGGCTCGCCATCCTCACAGAGAAGGCCCATCCCATCATTTCAATACTCACCTCTGATTGGTCCAGGCAACAGGTACCCGAGGCACCTGTATCTATCTTGCATGATAATGACAATAATGATAATGATAAAAAAAAACAACAACCTAATACTAGTAATACTAGTGCTATTACCACTACTATTACTACTATTACTACTACTACTGCTACTACTACTACTACTACTACTAATAATAATAATAATAATAACATAAAAATATTAGAAACAGCAGTAGTCTTACTAATAGCATAACTAACTATAGTAGTATAAATAACTAATAGTAGTACTTTACAAGTAGTATTAACAGTAATGGTAGTAATATGATGAGTAGTAGTAGTGCAGCTGTAGTGATGGTAGTAGAAGTAATAAAACCACTAGTAGTCATAGTAGTAGTAATAGTAATAATAATAGTTATCATAGTGGTAGTTGTATCTGCTGATGTTATTTAATTCCCATGTGGTGTTACAGTAATCCAGCCTTGCACCAATATGTCCAAGTGCAATGTAGGGTGACACTATGGTTTCCCCTCAAATTTTCCCTAAAACCTTCCATCAGTACAAGATCAGGACGGAAGTACTGCATTGCATTATGCACTAAAGAATGGGTTTGTCACACAGTTTTCACACAATCTCACTGTTTAGGTCCTGTTCACAACTTGAACTCTTGAATCAGTCATTACTCGGGCAGAAAGCGACACCCACTGGTCAAGTTCGGTTAAGACAGTGTGAGTAGTCACAGATTAGGTGTCAAACAAGTTACTTACCAGATCCCTGTAAAGTTAAATGATATATTTTTACTCAGTGACATATTTTTATGTTTGATTTCATGCTCTGGTCTCACACTGAGGAAATATCAGACAGCAGCTTAAAAACTTTATTATTGGCATGTAATTATTTTCCTCCAAAATTCAGTCCATAAGATTTTTACAGAAGACTTACAAGTTTTGCATATATACAGTATGTTGAGGCTGTTAAAAGGTTCTGTCTGACTTTTTACTTCATAAACTGAGCTCACTTTGGTAAATGAATGAATGAATGACTGAATGAATGAAAGAATGCTTATACTTATATACTTATATAATACTTATATAATTATTTATTTATTTATTTATCAGTTATTTAAGCATTTGATTTTTTAATTATTTATGTATTTATTTATTTAGTTTTGGCCCTTTTAACCCTTTATAGAAACAAGTCCAACATAAAAATAATACAATTGCAGTATGAAATAATTGGAGCCCCCAGTAATGGTAAGTTAGTACATTAGTAAATCTTCCCTGTTATTTGCTGATGTATTCAGGCAGTATGAACAGCTCTGATAAGGAAGGTGAAACAGAGAGGTGATAAGCAGAGGAGCAAAATGGATTGTCCTTAACATGGGAAGGCGCTCAATGAGGAGCATGAGGCTTGGTAGTTTATGTAAGTTTTGAACAAACTTCGGAAAGACCAGTTGGTGATTCACCAACATACAGGATATGATGTACGCCGCGAAACGTGCCAACAGTAAGTTCTGACATTCCAGAAACACGTTATTATGCAGAACTACAGTCACCTCCACTACTGTATTTACACAGTGTAGCTTATACCAGTTTATAATACTGGCTGGCCAAGACTGACCTTGCTGGCTTGAAACTGCACTTCATAAATGGCCATAATTTGATCGGACCATGTGATTTAATCCCAGGTGTGATAGTAAGCTACATAACAGATCTTAATTGAGCTCTGACATGGAGCCCAACATTTCTCCATGCAGACACTGACCCCTGCTGGTTTTGTTAAGTCTGGTAATGGAGTGGCCAGAGAGGTCAACTGGAGCTTTACTTCACTGACTGTTTGACATATGCAGTGATGAGGTAGTGATTTAATAAGTTAATGAATGATGTTAAGGGAAACTGTATGAATGTGGAGCAGGATGTTGTTAAAGGTGGAGGTGATGGTGTAGTGGTGAGTAAAAAATAGGTTGAGATATCAAGGGTGGAAAAAGAACCGAAATATCCTACTCAGGTAGAATTATTATTCTTATACTGAAATTGTACCTAAGGAGAAGGAGAATTATTGGTGTGAAAAAATAATTTTTACTCTTACTTATGGAAAATTCACACTCAGACACATACATATGGATGAAGACTGTGAAGAGCACTATATAATGACTTGTTTACCTTGACAAGGCTTAACAGTGTTACATTTCAACTGCAGTACACTTAGACCCTAAATCATTATCTCATGCAGACAGCATTACTTTTTGCTGCTGACATTTAAACTAGGGCACCATGGGCTTCAATGCATTGGTGCTTGTAGTTAATACATCATGCAATACTTACATATTAATCGGTGTATTAGCTGACCATTACTGAAAAACAGCACCTGCTCACTTGATGTTTAATTGCTAGTTGATGCATATTTGCAGCCGTTTCTTCCATTTTACTGTGATCTATCCTTTTTCATTCATCACTCATTTTATGTTTTCTCATTTAAACAGGAGACATACAATATCCGATCCATTGTCTTTAATGAGAGCTCAAATACAAATGATCAAGTTGATCAAAATATTAGATTGTGGAAGTAGAGCGACAGCCTTTCCATGCTGTATTTATGTCATGAATGTGGAGGACATTTTGATGTGTCGGGTGCTTAGGGAGCTATTTAATCTCATATTCAGTCTCAAAACATTAGAAAAACGAGAAGCATCTGATTCCCCTCTTCTTGCTCTTTCTGACCTCTGAAAAGTAAAAGAGCAAAGAGCAGAGTCAGTACCTGAACTTGATGGAAGCAGCCATCAGCAACAGTATGAACTGAGACACAAGTCAGAGTGAAGCACTCCTACCTGCTGTGTTGTTGGAGGATTGCTCGAGCTCCTCCTCGGTGGTCAGGCCTTCCTGCACAGTAGTGATGTCAGAACCTTCAGCAAGATCTTTGGCAGGAGCTTCAGAAGGATCTTCAGGAGGAGCTTTACAAGGAGCTTCAGCAGAAGCTTCAGGATGAACTTCAGCATGAGCTTCAACAGGGGCTTCAGCAGGTTGTTTTCATGACCATAACACAGGCCTTTATTGTCATAGCTGCTGGCTACCTGTTCTTTTTCAGAATTTGTGTTGCTGCTGCTTGTGTTGTTAACTGCCATGTGTTGCCTGTAAGTTCTATGTCACAGTTTAGCTTGCACACATGTGATCTGTTATGTGTGTCAGTGTATTTATACACATGACTGTGTGTGTAGTTGTATGGGGACCCTGCATCACTGAATGTCAGACTGTGTATTTATTTGCTTTTTATAATATTAGTTGTCTGCCCCACTAGTCTGTCTGATTGATTTTCTCAAGTTACTGCTAAAATCCGAGGTGCTGACCATGGTTCTGAAATATCATTATAATTGAACTTTGGTGGTGGGGGCTACCCTTTTATTTGTATTTGTGTGTGTAAGAGAGAGAGGGAAAGAGAGAAAATGAGACTGAAGGCCAGATGTTTCTTCTTTTTTCTTTTTTTTTTTAGTGTTCTGATGGCTCCTTAAATGAAAGTCCAATCCTTGTTTCCAGCTTAGGTGACCCAAAAGGTAATTAAATGTCTCCACGTCCTGCTGTTAATTTCTGTATCTGTCAAACTGTTGGTCTCTGACCTAGTGAAGGCCAAAACAAGACATCTTTACTATGAGAGGTAAAAGGCCAATTCGGCAAATCCAAATGTCTGTGAGAAGCCCATTTGTCTCTGTGTCTACATGTGGTTGTTTGTGAAATTCTGGGTGTTTTCACTAGACACATTATAATCATAACCATTTTCATTCTAATCTTGGACCTGTACTCAATGGAAAGCATGTTTCTGTTTGCGATGGGCAGATAAGATACATGTGTTAAACATATGGTTATGTTGGGGAAGAAATTAATGCAGGCTTGATTTTATACGTTAGTCCTACAGTGCCCATGTGTAAAAGACTGAGATGCACGAAGCCTGTGATATTGTGATACGTTGTGCTGATGAACAGCTCATATTCACTTAGGCTGGGTACTTGCTTCCCACTGACACAGACTTGGCTGAGGCAGGAGCTGCGTCTGTGAGTCATGGGCGTTCATTCTTCTCACACTTTTCTCTCTCTTCCCTAATTCCAAAGTAAAAATACAACTCCATGGCCAAAGTCCTCAACTTCACTCCTGCCTCCCATTCTGCCAGCCTCTCTGCTCAGCCAATCGTCACGGGAGGCACCTGACCACTGTCTACGTTGTTTCAATTTTCAAATGGTGCATGACCATGTTCGAAAATAATTTACCGTATTTTCCGCACTATAAGGCGCACTTAAAAGACTTTAATTTTCTCAATAAACGACAGTGCGCCTTATAATCCGGAGCGCCTTATATATGGATTATATATCGGTATCAGATCAGGTATCATTATATAGCGGTATCAGACTGTGTTGTATTGTACGTGTTACAACTGAACAAGGTTGGGAGTTATTGTGAATACGATAATTAACGTTTGAACAATGTTGAGAGTTAATGAGAACGCGTTTAATAAAGTTTGACTGACTTATCTGTTTTGTTTCGCTTTATGCGCCTTATAGTCCGGTGCGCTTTATATATGAAAAAAGTCCGAAAATAGACCATTCATTGACAGTGCGCCTTATAATCCAGTGCGCCCTATAGTGCGGAAAATACGGTACTTATATTTTAATGACAAACGTCTATACAGTCCAATTGATTATGATACTGAAGTTGTTGCAGGATGGTGCTTAAATCTGCGCTAATTTGTTGTGTGGTTTCCCTTTGGTCATTAAAACAAACTGTGCTCTGAGAACGCAGCTGTATCCTGTGTTTCTTGTGAGCCCATGCGCTGCAAATATTTTTGAGATTTTTAAGTGGCTTGTGAGTTTGAGAAGGTTGGGAACCACTGCATTACTGTCTTTAAAGTCTAAGAAAAGATAAGACATGCTAATGCTGATGACCTGAACTGTTCCTGTGTTCTGTTTTTCTGTTGCATGTACATATTCTTTTGGCTCTTTTCAACAAATGTGTCACTGTGTGGTAGGTACTGTTAAATGGTAGTTTACATGCATTCTGATCTTGGCCTTAAGTTCAAATGTAATGGCAAGTGCTATATAAATGAGTTAAATGGTACTGTTAAATGGTAAGTGATTCTTTGTGATTTTTAACCTGCAATATCCATATCCATCTGCAAATAGCAGATGGATATGGTTTACTATTGAAAGATAATGCAGACAATGTAAAGTAAATTGTCAATTACAGGTAATCATACTAAAATTGACTTTCAAATCATTTTATTTCCTGGTTTAAATTTTCTGGTACTCGGTATATAGTCTTGTAAGAAATTCCACCTGGTAAAGCAAGGAGGTCAAACAATGTAAAACTCTACCAACAGAGTTAGACAGAGGTTATGTTTTTGCCCTACCCCAAATGGTTTGTCTGTTTATTTGTTTGTTAGCAGGATCTCTAAAAGTTATGAAAAGATTTGCAGTAGTGCCAGTTTTCTTGTTCAGCTTCCATCATGTTACCGGCTGGGTGCTCACTTTTGTTGTAGTGGGACCAGGGGGCTGTAATGTTCGGGTTAAAACTGTCTGACAGGAAAACCACATTTATTTATTTTTTGTATATTTCATAAAAAGTAACAAAGGTAGTCAAGGAAATTGCCGTGGAGTAAAAGTGTACAATTTTATTTTCAAAATGTAGTGACGTAAAAGTGAAAGTAAACAGAGAGTAATACTAGAGTAAAGTACAAAGTCCTAAAAAAAACAAACAAAAAAATGCCCCAAAAGTACAGTAATAAAGTATTTCTACTTCATTACTTTACACCAGTCACCACCCATACAGTACAACAGGTGGCGACATCACTTGCCACCAAAGACCAGGCACCCTACTTTACACCATTAGAGGTCAGGCTTCACACAGATTTGGGCTTAGGGTTTAGTTGCTCTTTAAACTGTGATGACACCCTAAATATTTTATGGCAGAAAAGGACTGTTGCACTGACCTCTATGGGTTGAAAGCTCTGCTGCACTTTTAAGCACACCTAAAGTCAGTGATGTGTGTGTGGTCATAAGTATGCTCTGTTGCATATCTAACCACAGCCAACAGTGATGCAAGACTGCCACACGAGGCGCAACTACATCAGTGCGGCAAGGTAAAAAACTGCTAAATGCCAGAAAGTCCAGATTTTCTGCCTGGGTTTCACTGCCCTTTAAAATGGAGCTGTAGAAACTACTGTGTCCAGTTTGTCCCCAGGGTGCCATTGTCCATGCTACTGTACTCCTGAGAGAGTGGCAGCATTTCATAAACTATATACCTGTTTTGCAAGAACCTGTTGTGCAAGATTTAATCATTGTATACTGTAATATATGCATAATGGTGCAGCACTTTGAAAATGTTCACCACATCCCTGAAATTAGAAGCTGCAGATGGAATGCATGTACCTGTCCTGCCATCTGCAGAATTATATAGGTATTTATTACACGGCTATGTTGAATATTCAATTTTCATTGGTAAATTAAGGCATTCTGTACTGTCAAGCTGCCACCTCATCACTGTACCTGTTCAGTCCAAATTAATGTGAATCACAAAGCCTTGATGTTTTGTGTGTTGTAGGCTAATGTTAGCAAGCTAGCTACATTTGCAGAAAGATGTCAATTCAAAACCTGATTCGAGACACCCAGTGTCAAAAAGATGTTGAGACCATTAACCTCCGTTAACTAAATTACTGGGCTCCAACCAGCTAGCTGCCTGCCTGTCGTAGCCAAACTGAGCTACATAACACACGCTTTTATTGTAATTTCTTTGCTTTAACTACTGATATTGGCATGGAGGCAGCTCTACAAGCTATGTAATAAGCAAGATAAGCCACCAATGAGGCGATCTTCTATTGAAAAATAATGACCTACGCAAAGTGGGTTCTGCCAAATTGTGGATTATTCCTTACTTACTCAGTCAAAGAAGAAGGCCAACATCCTACAAGCAGTTGTGAATGACAGGTTTTCATAACAATCCTCCCTTCATCTAAAATACCCCTATGCTGAGTTCTGCAACATGATGAGCTGCGCACAAAGACAACTTGATGAAATAAAATTTCTAATGCCACATCACAATTACATAGACAACCTGATCACCATTTAACAAATGATGTCCCAACTGCTGTCAATCAAAGTTAATATCATCAGTGTACTCAACATATCTTACTGCAATTATGCTTGTAATTATATTTTAGGTGTGAATTTTAATGTGGCTAATGATGTGTGCACTTATGTGTTGCAAGCCCTCAACTTAAACTAAACCCAGTGCAAAAGTAACCGCCAGCAACTAAATTTGAATGCTCAAAATTCAGTGGTATTCTGGTATTCCCTTTGAAACAATTTTACACATTCAATTTTTTGATGGAGCAGATCCAAAAACAGATGAACAGATGAAATGTAAATTCACAAGCTCAAAGGAGGATGATCAATCTTATAGACTGAATCTTAGCACAAGAAAACATCATTCCCCTTCCCAGTTTGTCTCAATGTCCATAAGATATGGATCTGAGTCCATTAATCTGAGTCCTTGCATTGTAGACAGTATTATGATTGTTAACAAAGCCCAGTAGACAAAAGTGCAGGTAAGTTTTAAAGCATGCTACTGTAGATACTCCTTGCCTGCAAGTACACAAGAACAGTAAATCTGATTTATCTCAGTATGGCACCCATTGTCATGGTTGTATAATTAGGTGGAAATCAGATTCTACTGGTCATTTCACTCTGTTTAGATGTCCATGAGATGATCATTTACTAAAAAATGCATCTTTAAAAATGTGAAGTCATTAGTAGAAATGCAACAAGTGTGTCTCAGCCAAGTGGAAGCAGTAACAGGAGTGAAAGGTGCAAAGGTATAATTAGATATAAGGAAGTGTTACTCTTGTCCAGCCAGTTAAGTGCTGAGCTGTGTTTTGTTAGTGGATGAAAAATCCAAAGTTCAAATTCCCAGGCTGGGGTTGAGTTTTTGTGGAAATCAATAACTCCAATGAGCTGACATGGGACCAGTGGTGAGGAGCACAGCAGCAACAAATACTGTGTTTTCTCTGTTTTGCTCCTTTTATGAGTGACGATCAATACAGTTCTGCAAACTATTCTCATTGTCTTTTGGTTCCATGAGTGAAGTATTTCTGATAGTGATGGCACTGTTCTCAAGTCCTCTTTGTGTTGGTTTTGTGAGGAGGTATCATCTTCGTCTCAGCCAACAAGAGGTGTTGATTAGTTGTGAGCTTAGACCCACCATTCCATGTAGTCATTTTTTGCAGAAGTAAACAAGCCAAAGGGCCAACATGAGACCAACACTATATAGTGTGTCCAAAAAGTCTAGAATCACTGGGATAAATCAATGGATGGACTCCTTAGTAGGCTTGCGCTCTTGGATCCCCTGACTTCAATCCAGAACCAAAACCAGGAGAATCTTAAGCAGCAAAATACTGCTTGCGCAGCTGTCAACTGATATGCTTTGTTGGATATGAAGAAACATGGTGCTCTGGATGTACTGTAGAAGTGTTGCAGTATAAGTATAGTATTAATGCAGTTGTTATTCCATCCATGCTTTGCGGGATGCAAGAGAACATGGTTTTCTTTTTGAAAACAGAAGTCTGGAAATTGGCGGTCTTCATGTTGAACAATTCTATAATTCTATGATGAACAATTCCTTTAGATTCCGGATTTTTTGAACACCTTGTATAGCGCTAGTTCAAGACATGTTGCAGTTTCTTTGCAGTTTTGTTGCTTTGTCATTGTAATCACCCATCCATCCAAAAACTAAATGGTTCCAGCAGGAACACCTCTAGTCCACAGAAGTTCATTATTGTCAAAGAAACTTGATTGTCTTGTGGTTATCTCAGCCTTAGTCAATGTAAAGATCTCAGCACCTCGGAAGGAAAGTCAGGGGTGGATGGTGATGTCACAGGATTCAAACACCTGGCCATACAATTTGGGTACCCCGGCTGTTTTTCTATCCTGGCAGGTTTCCTCCTCCTGGCAGCAAATGCAGCAGTGGCTGATATCATCGGGACTAGCTCGATTTCCCCAGAATTCTGTGCAGCTCTGGGGACATGAGGAAAGGTTTTTCGGAACTACCGTCATTCCTCTCCAAGTCTTCACCTGGTTGGACCAAGGAATGGAGACATGGAGGGGGAAGATGTTGGAAAAGGAAGGTAGGGGAGAATGAATGGAGGGGGAGAGAGTCAAGGAAGGAGTGTTTAGAGAAAGGCAAAAGGAAAACACGATGCATGGATAAGGAGGTAGGACAGTAAGGAGATGAAAGGGCAAATTGTTGGATGTATAGAGAAAACACCAAATACAAAACTAGTGCAGCCATCAAAATGGTTTATCTGAGAGTTATTGAAACAGTGGTGTGTCTGTGGTGTCTGGTAGTACAGGAAGTATCCAAAGAATCGGAGCAAAAAAGTACCATTACTATTACTACTACTGCCAGCTAGGCCTTTTTTGTTGAGACAGGAGTGCTGTACTTACAGAAGCAGAGGAAGAGGGTGTCAACACACATGGTGTAGACACTGAAGAAACCATGAGCGATCAGGTAGGAGCCTATCACCACCGTCTGGTGCAAAAAACACTATGGTTAGAAATACAACAGCAGGACTGGGATGGCTACCTTCAAAGTGTAAAGCCATTACAGATGACGAACTGTTATCAGTAGTGCAAGCCATTGGATTCCTCAGACTTAAGTAATTGTTTTAGACCAATTAGTTTTAGATTACCATGTCTAAAATACTGTCCTGAAGGAAAAATCTTCTCTAAACACCTCAAATATTTAAAAAAAATACCAGTGATGCATCTTAAATTTCTGGACCCATTTGTTTTTTGTTTGTTTGTGTACTTCTGCAGCACACACTGAGGACACAAGTGTGTGTGCGTCTCTATGTGTGTGTGTGTGTGTGTGTGTGTTTGATTGTGACTCTGACCAGCAGGGGGACCCAGTAGTTGTTGAGAGTAGGCACTTCCTCCTGGATAACAGGGATCTTTCTGGTGAAAAAGAAGAACGCAACCATGCC
>OMKZ01008125.1:13428-24812 GCA_900302535.1 Neoniphon sammara | reverse complement strand
AAAAAAAAAAAAAAAAAAAGATATTCTGGCCCTATCCAGTACCACACCACATCTCCACCTTCCATCCAGTATGCTGCAAAACATGCAACCCCTGCAAAGAGGTGAAGGGCAAACGAAAGAGTAAATGAAGTTTATGTGCCTTAGGTAGCAGTGCTGACTATTGATGATGATTATCAAAGTGATGAGAAACTAATAAGCACTGTCAACATAAGGATGAGTGAGGGAAAAATCACAGGGAATTAAGGACTTAAGCTCCTTGCCAGAAAAACTCCATGAGGTTTGTTTTGCAGGTATTAAACTCCACAAATCAAGACAGAGGCTAAACAAATTGCATTTTTTCACAGGATCTGCATATTCTAAACTGAACTCTTTATCTGAAGCTCCCTTATCTGTTCCTTATCTAAACTTTTGGTGAACCAGTGAGCAAATCAGCTGATGTGTGGAACGTGTAAATGAGGAAATTTTGATGATTGAGGATCTCATTTTTTCAATGTGTTGCACCTGAAATACTGCCTATACTGTGCAAAAAGAATAATGAAACTTGACAAAATTAGAAATAAGAAATTTTAATTCATTCAGATGACTGAACACCAGTATATTTGTGGACATGTCACCTGTTCCTGAGTGTGATCCATGACTACTTATATCACTATATGCCTCTGTGAAGCTAGAGTTAAAGAGATAAGAAGGAAAAAGAGAAATGGACTGGTTGGAAAACAATCAAGGCGAAGCAGCATGCAAATGACTGTACATGCTCTTAATCAAATGATGCATATCAGGCAGATTGTTGTTTGAATATGCAAAGCATAAACACGATTTATGTTATGCTTTGTTCTTCAGGATTATGTTTAAAAGTGTATTTTTCCTTTTGCCCTAAGCAAGACACACTATATATGAGATACACTAATTTTACAGTTTTAAACACTAAACTTTGGGCTTAACACATTAGAAATGTCATTCTCTGAAATGAGCAAATTATAAATTTAGGGTGGAAATGCCTTTAATCCTGCTCTCTCCTCCCAGCTTTGCATCCTCATAAAACCGCATTGATCCTGTGGTTTTATAAGTATCAAGCAGACCTGAGTTGTGAAAATTGCATTTGATTTTTAACTTGCAGTCAGCATATTCTCACTCTCACATCTTTAATTTTCAGCCACATAGCTTGGCCAGCTTTGGCACTTAGGTGACAGATTTCGCCCATGGGGTACAAGTTGATTTGCAGCATTTGGCTGCCCTTGCCTGTATCAGGTGACGTAAGAGGGTAAGATGATAAAGAAATGCATGGCTAAGCTGGTCTAAAAACTTATACCCAGTGAGCCAAGCATAACCTCTGCTGGATTTGTGGTGTTGTTTTAAAGACAGATTCAATCCATTTTAGAGCTGATCTGCTCTAACTAGTGCAATTCTTCCCAAGCCTTGCAGAGTGCAGTGAACAACTCAATACTTTCCATGTGAAAACTCTGCAAGAGTGAAACAAAAAGCAACCTATATAATTCACCATATAATCATCTCACTTTACATGACGGTCTTATGTTGAATATCTTTTTGATGTTATGCAGAATAACTTTCATCATTTCACCACCTACCACTGTTTAGCTATAGAGGTGTATGTGTCTCTTTTGAACACTGAGAAAACTGCTCTTGTTGCAAGACATAACTAGCTACTTCAAGGTAACTGTAGAATGAAATTTCAAATTTCCCCAAGCTTTCATCAAATGACTTTAAGACACATAAGTGAGGTGCAATAATGCATAACAATTTTGAAGAAGTATCAAAACAACCCTTCAAATTGTGTGGTTAAGATTCTCTCCAAACAGCAGCTGTTTTCCAGGGGAGGGCTGCAAAAATGAGCTTGAGGGAAATGAGCCAGGTTCTTGTTGAGGACTACAAAGTCAGAGTGTGACTGCTGATTGTGTTGTGATTTCACTTCATCTGCAGTCTCATCAATATATTTCCGCTCCCAAATTGGAATGAGCCAGTTTTCCTTATTAGCATATTAAATTCAACTAAATATTTTTTGTTGGATGTGATAAAGCTACCTTTCGCATAAAATGAGTTGTTTACCCAGTTCAACATGCAGTACTGCTTTATTTAGTTGGGGGGTGCTAATGAGGCTAGTTATAACCACACCTTTCAACACTCCCATTTTTCCCAGGTTAACCCTTTCTCCCACTCTGCTCCCCCCCATTTTGTCATTTTTGTCAGGTAATCTCCCGTTTTCTGACACACATATCCAATCCAGAAATTTATGTTTCCAGAATAAATTGAGAGACAGTCTAATCGACTTAACTATATCACCAAAACATGTACTGACTCGGCCATTCAAATAAACATGGGCCTACGTTATCAAATTGCGCCCAAAAGACATGAAAATGTATATTTCTAAACTTCTGTGGACTGGTATTCTAAGAGTGTGAGGAAAATCTCCCTTTTAAAGTTTTCTTTCCCAACTGCCACCGCCACAAAGAAGTTCAGTAGAGCGAGTACCAGTAGAGAGACTTGTTTTTTAGTAAGTGAATACCATCGGTGACATTTCCACTGAAAGATGCCAACCACAAAGAGGCCGTGTGGTCCCAGACTGGCAGACTGCTGGGAATATAAGTAAGTGTAAGTGTTTCAAAATAAAGTTTCTACTGTCTTGCTATGCTGTTTAATGTTAACTGATAACATTACTTCAGTTTTTGCATTTAAGCTAGCAACTGCTTCCTCGCCATGTTTGATACTAGTATACAGAAAAGGTAAACAATGTAGCTAACCAGTAAAATTAGTTAGCTAGTTAGTTAGCTACATCGTTGCAAAATTATGCCAACGATACAATGTTTAGGCTACGTCACTTGACCCACTGCCATGAAAAGTGTTCCTTTTTCTCTTATTTAAAAAAAAAATGCTACGTCTCTTCACACCCTGAGATGAACGCACACACACACACACAAAAAACAAATATGTTGCTCAAGCAAATAAGTCTTACAAACTATTACTGGTAGAAGAAAAAAATACATTCAGCCCAATTAAGTTTCAGCGCTGAGCTCTGCTTTTAATTTATGAATTAATTAATTTTTTCATAAGTTATGATGGAAGCAACCCATGAGTGAACCATCTCGGTTTCTTTGCCATCTCTGGTGTTTAGTCTAGCTAGCTAGGTTTGCTGTGGGTATTTTTTTTCCATCACAGTACTGAACAATGTCATGTTGATAATGGATGTAATTGTATTCTAGGTACTCATGCTAGAAAGGCCAGGCTTTTGAACCTCATGTTAAAGCTAAAGTCAATGCCCAGAGGTGTCAGGACTGCCAGGCATTTATTGCCTAAGGGTTTCCACATTGGGCAGGATGTGACGGGTAGGAGCAGGTATTTTATTTTGCATTTTTTTAAAAAACCTATTAATACTGAAACAGCCTTTGAAATGTGTCATTGGTAAAGGGGCATTTTGCTCACAATGCATTCAGACAACATCCTTGGTCCTTTGGTGTGACTGACTGTCCATGAAATATTTTGCACCAGATGTTAGTTTGTTGGACATTTGGTTACAATGCTTTGTTTTGAATGGAATTCCTGATTACTAAGTTGGAAAATATATTTATCAATAACAATATCCCTCAGTCACGATTTATGCCAAGTTAATTTCTTCCATCGTTTTACTTAGATGCGTTTAATACCACGTGGAATAACTCTCCTCCAGATGTCAACACTCGGAGGACAGATTCAGATTCCATAACTCTCAATAACTCCCACATCAAATGAATTTATGCAAGACTGTTGAGGCTTTGTGTGTGTGTGTGTGTGTGACATGATGGATCCTTTTGGACAGAGAGGTGCCAGCACTGCCACATGGCATTAGGCTCAGGAGGGAGAGTGGTGCATATTGGGAGCCCAGACACAGGGGGGTGATCACAGATATTATACTGGCAGACTCTGACTCTCTCACTTGATTGACACAGATGCGTGCGTGTGTTTGTGTGGCACACTCATGTGCTCAGGTTGGAGGAGGGCTTATATGTGAGTCCGCAAAGGAGATTTAACAAATGAGAAAATCATTTCCTCGAATGCACACTTACTGTATAGCATTAAAGTAGGTGTGCATTTACAGTTAAATAGCATTGCAGTATACCTGGTTTGAAGCGCTAGGCATCATTTTTAAATAATAAAATGCAGCTGTGACAAAGAAGAGCATCCTATCCTCACTAATTGAGATAGTTTTGTCCCACTTGCCCAAATTAATTTCAAATTAATTTCAAATGTCTGATTGCTGGTGTGAAATAATGTCACTGCATATGAAGCGACAAATCCAAACTTGAGAACGAATTTGATATGTATATTGAAATGAAAGATGACCTGTGCAGTTTCCTATGTATGTCTGTGTTTTGAATGTGTTCTGCACAGTGTAATAAATATATGTAGCCTTTATAGTTAAAATAATAATATGGCATTTTTCATGGCATTTTTATTATGACATCAATTAGCATCAAAACTAAAAGAAATTATTGTTAAGATAATTGGGCTGGAAGTGCATTTTCATATTAATTCTTCTCAAAGCCAGTTGTTTTAAAGTTGAAAAGATAATTTTTATGAACTCTTAAACCTACTATATTGTATGCCAAACCATTCCCAGAATAATTTTAGATAGTAATAGTACTTGAAATACCACAGTAGAATATTAATCTAATCATGCCGGTATTCTATCTAACTGATGAATGATATCTTGCTTTTAGTACATATATTGTTTATTTAGTTTCATGTCAGTGGCCGCATGCTACTGTTGACTAAACTGCTCCTTCATTAACTTACATGTTGGAACACACAGATACACTGAAATTAGTCAACACTGATGGTATTGAATGTTCAACCTCATTTTAATTAGACTGGTGCCCTTTTCAACATAATATTGACTTGATTCAGACCTCTACTAATGTGTGAGATTATGAATCATAATATATACTCAGAATTATTGCACATTAATGAACCACATCTACTACACTTAACAGTCACAGTCTTGGCTTAGTTTCTTCCTTCCCCTCGCTATAACCCATGGAAGCAACATGAACTTAAGATGTGGACTTCTGAAATGAGCTACTGGGAAATTAGCCTTAAAGAGCTCTTTAAAAATTCACTATGCTGAAAGAATAATGAAAAGCTTTAATAAGAACACTGGGGTTTTTTTCCCCTCAAGAGCCTACTATCGATCCAGAATTAACCCCACTTTGTGACCGATAGCTCAGCTGAATTTGCGCAGCCCTGTAGGTTTGAGATGAAGTGCCAAGCCTGGACTAAGAAAAGACTGATGCAATCCACAGCCAAGCTTTCATCTCTGTGGTTTCCCTGGCATTGACTTCAAGCAAAGACAGAGTGAGAAAGAGGCCAGAGGAGAGGCCTAGCAAACAACCAAACATTGCTGGAGAGCCACCAGATATGAGCCTGAACCCAGCCTATTCCCATTTGCTTTCAACCGCAGTGGCAGTGTGTTATCACCGGTTCATCGGTTGTCACTCTGGGATTTCCAGGGACATTTATTCAGCCTTCATCACCCTCTCATTTCCTCACCACTGCTGCCTTAACAGCCACTCCAGGCAGGTGATTGAATGGCATTTGAACAAGGGAAAGGTGGGAGAGCATCAACAGCGAGTCAAATACGAAAAAAAAAAAACACAAGTCAAAGAGCAAATTTGTTTACACTCAGTGTCCACTGACAGCGCCACCACCGCTTGACAACATCACACTCAAAATTTGTGGATGTGGATGTGGAATGGGTGCAGGCAAATTTGGTGGTAGGGGGTCACTTCCTAAATAAATCCTCAGTGGTATGCTATGTTGCTTATACGCAAATTTGTTTTTTAATTTTCGGCTAGACAACAACAGCAGGGCCAGCCCTATAAACACGAATGTCTGTCTGACTGACGGATGAAATTACACCATGGAGTTTCCCCTTTCATTGGCCATCGCTCTTTCAAACACGAACAGTTTCCTATTAAGTCCTCAAGGGGCGTTTAAAAATTGCCGTTTAAACAAGGTTGACATGGGTGAAATAACGATTGTCGTGAAACGCTTGTCATAAAGAACCAATTACACATTTCGTTACATCTTCATTAAACTAAGATATTCCAACAGATTTTACAATTATTCCATGGTTATTTGCGAAGATACACTTACTTTTATGGGATTCTTTCACACACCGGCAGCCATACCGTATTTCCTCAAATAGTGGCCGGGGTCTTTATTTAGCTCAACCACAGAGGATACTAGGCCTTTATTTGAGAGAGGCCTTTGTTTCTAATTCCCCATGTTTGATAAGTATATTTGCTCATCTTTTAGTACGAAGCCTCCTTGTTTTCTGATCTTCAGGTTTTTGGACTCCCCAGGGACTCCCCAGTGCACTTATTTTTTCCCCCTCTCCCGGTCATTTTTTTTTTATTCCCCCTCTCCCGTTTTTTTCTTTATCCCCGGCTTTTGACTGCAGCTCACTTCAAATTTATTGCACGCTAAGAATGGAATATACCTAGACAGTCCAACCATGTACTAGGTTGTGACCCAGTTGTTTAAAAAAAGGTATACGCCATGGGTGTGACTGTATACCTAACTCGTTGTGTGTTTACCTGTTGAGAATCATTGAAACAAGTTCTATGAAAGGCTTATGACTAACAAGTTCTAACAAGTTCTGACAAGTTCTACGAAATGCATTCCCACAAAGACTGACATTTTTGGACAACATATTTTCTTCCAAATCTGTGTATTCCAGGAAGTAAAACTTGCCCAGAGACATTTCATGGGCACACATTAACCAAACGGACACATATCATTCTACTTATTAATGCTTACCCATGCAAGCTAACCTGTCACTGCTATGCAAGGAATTTTTCGAGTCATTGTCTCCCCTTGATTCTTTTCAAAGTTTTTTTCCACACATGCTTTATTATTCATGCATTATTCATTCCCACCAGCAATCTTAGCTATTCAATGGACATTCATCGTCCACAGCCCTAACTTTAGTTCAGCAATATTTCTAAGTTGTGATGCTTGTTAGAATAAAAATCCTGTTCTTTTATAATAAAAAGCTCCATTAGTGAAGAAATTAGTATTGAGGTAAAGACACCTATGCAGTTTGTGTCTGAACCTCCCCATTGAAAGAATAACGATGGAATTCTTTGTTATTGGGCATTCATGTATTCAGGAGCAGGGGTTTGATGCTCTTGTGATGAAGTATTTCAGTGATAGCACACATACATGTCTCCCCTGTCGAGATTTATTACAAAATTGCATGTCATGTTGATCCTGGAATGTATCATGTTTAATGTAGCTGCTTTGACAGGCAGTGTGGAAAATGGACCATGTCTTTATGTTCTTTGTGCCGCAGGGTGACTGCTGAGAGCAATTTAAACTGAACACTCTGTGTTTGTTTGCTCTTACAATACGCTGTCACTGCTCCTTGTGCGCTGATTAAAGTGCATTTGTTGGCGCTAGATTACTGTAAAATATTGACAAATATGACAAAAAGCGGCTTTAGCTTTTAGGATGTGCAGTTACATTTGTTTCATTCATTCATGTCAATACAACAGTGTGGAGTTAACTTAAAACAACTGCAAGTTCCTCAAATTTCTTTTTTTAAATATATGTATTTTGCCTCCATGGTACCAAGCATCATTTCTGTGGTGATTCTGCAGAGCACTTTCCAGAGTGTCCAAATCGTCCGTCCAGCACTCTGACCTTTTTCTCCTTGGATTTCATGTTTGTGAAGTGTCTGGTGGCGCTCTTTTCTTTATCTGTTCACCCTTGATGGCTATCACTGCTCACACTTCCCACAACTTCCCAGCTCTTCTTCTTTTGTTTATTCCAAACAAATCAGAATCATAAAACACTTCCTGATCGCCAGAGGATTTTCCCCAGGAAAGACCTAGCAGACAATGAGTATTTAGAACAGTAAATGTCAAAGTTGTCACCAAGTGGCTTATAGGTTCACTTGCTGCTGGGTTATATCAGTGTGCAGTAGACGGTAGCAAAATGGATGTTTGTTTATACTAAATTGTGACAGATTATTACTTTAATTTGCTCAAGTTGCTCTGCTGTTGTGAGGCTGTAGTGGTTCCAGGCAAGCAAGAGAGATGAGATGTGACTAAAGAAAATCTAGGAGAGGATGGCTCTTAGGATAGTGTTGGCTGTTATGCCCCTGTCCTGTTTACTTACTGTTGGTGACTGATGCACCAGGGCACCTACAGAGATAAAAGAGCTGTATATCAGATCTACAGAACTGCCTCTATTGGGGCCGTGGTGTAGCTCAAACACTGTGGCGGCGGATTCAAGCTCTAATGGTTTGTCTTTCTGACAAGGCAGGGGCTGGCGTTGCATGAGGAAAAATAACTAGAGACTTGAGGAGACTTGAGGTCTTTTGGGTTTTGATGCCGTAGTCGTCATCATTAATAAGACAACAAAGGTTAGATGAAGGAAAAAGGAGCGAGACGAGAAACTGGTCTCATCCCCCGCCCTGTTCCTCCACGCTCATTTCCTCGGAAACCCAGTCGCTTCTCTGGAACGGTGAGCTGATATGATATTCACACAAAACCTCCCTCAAACCCTTTGTAAGACTGTTACATAAAAATTTGGAAGGTATCACAGCACTTCTTAGGCCTGCATGCCCACCCAAGACAGCCAAATAAGAATCTGGGAGGCAAGCGTGTCTTCAAAAAGCGGCAAACAGAAATGCCAACTTTATAAAGATACATTTGTTGCTTGTCTCCCAGATTCTCTCTCTCTCTCTCTCGCTTTTTAACTCTATGCATGACAACCCTTGTCAAAAAACAACATTGTTTTCAAAGCGCTCATAAAAGGTTAAACAAAACCTTTTTTGTCTGAAGTTATGGTAGGTTTTAAGTCTGACCCATTTTCACGTAAACTTAACTTAGTTGCTGCTGTTAAAACTCTGACAACGAAGCCCCGGTGCTCCTCTCTGCTCCTGTTGAAAGCACTGCAAGGGAATGAGGGAGACACTGACATAACGTTAAAAGATGCAGATTTTTTAATTAAATTTGTGGAAGGCTTTGCTGGGAGGATATGCTGACCACAGGCAGGTTGCTGTTCCATTTGATTAACATTTTAATGGGGAACAAACAGAGGCCTGCCGCATGGCCCGGCTAATTGGAGACGACGCCTGGAGGAATGGGCCTTCTTTCCCCTCCGGGCTCCACTCCATTTGACTGCCAGTGTGGCCCCAGTCCACGACTCTACCAAGCAGGAATGTCAATTTCCATTAGCCTTCAGGTGTCATGCTACGCTGCACTGCACGCTTGGCCAACCCCTGCCACATTTGGGGCCTCTTAACCCTAATTGACAGTCTTTGGTCTAATTTTCAGTGGTGTCTTGTAGCCTCCACGTGGCGTTGGGGTCGTGGAGCGAGCCCAAAGCCGCAACAGTGGGCGTGTTGCAGAAATGTTTCTGCAGCAACAGCATCAGCAGCACAACATATAGCCCAAGTTTGTTGCCTTGTTTCCCATCTGTTTCAGTTTTGCAAAAGCATGAAGGCAGCGGAGAGACCTTTCACCTCTTCTCACTTTTCACTGAAATAATTGGATTTTTTTATAGCTGGCCAGTGAAGTGAAATGAACACACAGTTGGAACTTAAAGGGCAATACCAATGAACCCTGGTTTTGAAATATGTTCATCCTAAGTATAAGACTGTTTTCTTGGTATTTGTGAGCGTTCTCTAATGGCTCCCATAGCCAGAAGCATAAGAGAAAAGTGTGCTCTGACTTATTACACTATAATGTACACCATGCCATAAAGAATGAATTGGAAAAGATAAAAATGATGACAGTATGCAGGATTATTTTCCAGAGATCAGGGTCTGGTTTGAGGCTCAATTACTATAATGTAACGCTCATTTGAATATAATGCAGGCTCCTACATTCATTGCAGCATTAGGTTGTGCGTATGGGAATGGCATCACTGATTAAAGCCCTGGCTCTCTGGTTTCCAGTTGTGCACGAAAAATGCCATGCATGTGTGTTACAGGAAGATTATATATGTATAGATTATATATAATTTATTTGTGGCCTTTTTTGAGAATTATTTTTAGAGTGTGCTAACAATTCACAGTGAATCACCGATTCAGTGAAGTGTTCAGTCAGTCAATCAGTCAGTCAAAATGTCCACTGATTTGGAGCTTGAATCGTACAGGTAAAAAGAGGCAGACATCTGGCATCTTCTCTGCTGCTACATTTCACAGCTACAGTAAAACATGAGTAGAGGAGAGAAGAGAGAGATGTAAAACCGCAGGTTGAAGGCTGCATAATTATATCTTTTAAGAGTTGTAGAAACTCCAAGGAACAAAATTCAATAAAATAAGTGATAAAGTTTTCAAAAGGGACTCTTTTTAGAAAGTACATTGTGGTGAAAAATCTTAGGGTAGGTGTTTGAACAAGGCACTTGGATAAAATTGCTTCCCTGCAGATGTTAAAAACTAGATGGTAGACGAGGGGGAAAGAATGCCTCGTTGTGACGAAAGCTCTTTCGCATGCTAAGTGTGTTTCCAACAAACAATAGTTGCAGTGAGCTGCTATATGCTCTTGTGTGGATGGCTGTAAGTGCAGTGATTACTGTAATCAGCTAAGAGAATTGCTGCGGTTAATGTTGCAATTGTCCTGGATGAAAATACACCATAACCAGTTTTGGCATGTTGGTGTTTTAGCCTGTGAAACGCCGCTGGGGGTGGAAGCACTCTGCTGATCGATCATGTGATTTTGGAGTCCAACATGCGGCTCGGAGAGCTTTGTAGCGATCATGAGGGATGGTTAGAGGGAAGCTTATTGATTTTGCCCCTGGAAGGCTGATGTGCAGTCATGGCACCTTCAGTGCCTACAGGGCACTGTGCGTCGTTATAACATGGCTGTGTGAAAGAGTCCCTTCTCCAACAAGTTTGACACCAGAGTGAGGGCAGGGCCATCCGTTACTTCACTGATCAGCTCCTTGAAAATGTGCAGCGGTACTGATTGGATCCATGTTTTTGTTTGTTTTCTACAATTAATTTGTGTTTACAAATTAAAAGAAGGCAGTGTGGGGGGGGGGCTATTGATTTCCTTTATTTGGTGTGTGCAAAAGATTTTGCCATGGAATCAATGGTATGTCTTGCTTGCTTTCTTTTCTCTCTGCCAGCTTTATCAGCAGAGCAGAACCAAAGCCATTGTTTTCAAACAGCTCTGTGAAATCAATAGCTGTCAGGCCATTAAATTGGCTGTTCATTAATACAAATTATGGAATTAGTTCTTATAATGAAAATAGCCATGATGAAAAAAAAAGGAGTTTTAGCATTCCATTGAACTCAGAGAAGTTACCAGACCTTTGATTTGGTTTATTCATTATTTCCCTGTCCAAAGAATTAGCAAAGTTTTTCCTTTTTTTTCTTT
>OMKZ01008124.1:17436-39098 GCA_900302535.1 Neoniphon sammara | reverse complement strand
TGTTAGGTTCATGAGGCGAGCAGAGTAAAAACAGATGAGGTCGCCCAGGCAAGCTGAACGACTCGATTCAGTAACATTTCTCCAGAGTTCATGTTTGACGACCAGCTGAGTCCGAACCTGTTCACTGGATCAGCGGCAGAATCAAAACGTCCCGACAGAAAGCTGAAACCGAAACTAACAGATTATTTTTCATAAACCAGAATAATCAGGCCCCTAAACTGTGCTAAATGGGACAACCAAGTTGACTGACAGGTATTTTGTACGGCGGAATAAGGACGCCTGCAGTGAAGCGTCGCAAATACAGGGAGGCACTGGGTCTACCGGTCGCCCTTGAACATATCAAACACATGATTTTACATGATGGTCGGGCCGAACGCATCCATTATTAGCGGTCGTATTGTACAGCAGCCCGATGATCTCTAACCACCACCACGGTGCTTCAACTGCTTCATAAGCCACAATCTGCTCTCTATCGGATCAAGTGGTTCCATAGTGTAGCGGTTATCACGTCTGCTTTACACGCAGAAGGTCCTGGGTTCGAGCCCCAGTGGAACCATATGTTTTCCCCTCCACTGGTGTGCGCTTATCACTACAATGCAACTATGCTGCACAGCCCGGCACGTGAGACTGTTAATGTTAACAATGGTGCTGTGTTTACTATGCTACTATGGTTCCCCTCTAGCATTGTGGTTGGTGGTCATTTTTTCACTTTTGGCTTTACACAGTGCAGCTTCCATGCAATCAGCTGCAGGATGCAGATTAAACTTTTATTGTTGCTATGTCACCAAACTCGTATGGAACATTGCAAACGGTGATGCAAACCCAATTCATGATTTTCATTGGATGGTTTTCCTACGGGACTCCAACGAAACTCAAGTTGCAGGGACCTGAAGTTGCATTTCAGTTGCACCATGCAAAGCCAGCCTTAAGACCTACAACTAAACCTTTCGCTGGTTGCATTTCTAAAATATTATTTATATATTTTTAGATAATATGTGTATATAATCATAATTATAATTAATAATTTATAATCCCATAATTCATTCTACTTTACATGGAAATATGGCAAATTTTATTGTTAATTTATATAATATTTCACTCCTAAATCATTAATTTTGCACCTTTTCTGCCCTGTAGGTCTGGATTCTCTACAATGTTAATTTAATTTAGGCCTATTAAAAAACAGAATCCTAAAATCCCTGAGAATCTTCACTATTTTTAGCAATTGCTAATTTAAAAATATAAAGAGCTAGAGATTATGAGCACCATGCGACAACAAGCACAATTTTTGGGCGCCCGACCAGCGTTTAAATAAATTCACTGCTAGCTACAGAAGGCACTCTGAGAACACACACACAACAATTCACTAAATAGCTGTTACACTGAAAAGCATCATTCTGATCCCTTAAAACTGAATTAAATTGATTTCTTGGCCCTATAAACATAACCCAAGGATTTGAAATCAAGCGTCTGTCTCTTGTCAGTTTCACAGTTATGGATGAAAGTGATTATTGTCAAGTGGTGATCACCAGCAAAATACAACCAACTGCTCCTTGGTCCAAGGCCTATCTGTCCAACACAGTTGATGGAAATTCTAAATTTTGAGATATCATGCTGACAGACAGACAGACCAGTAAAAACAAGGTCCTTGGCTTCCTCGGTGCCCCAAGTAATGAGTTATGAAACTAATGGACGGTTGATACATTGCACATCACTACTGTAATATATAATGAGATAAACATTGCATAGTTAACTTAGCATAGCACTTACTTTAGCCCACGCAAAGTTCTCAAAGGCAACCCATGACACAGGTGGACTGTCCTCACAGCTGCTCAGGTCCTCTCTACACAGTTAACCAAATAATGCACTCAGTTAATTGATAAAATGGATGTCTAAGCAACATTGCTAGCTTAGTAATAGTGAAGTTTGGGCTGTGATGCTGCACTACATTTTAATTGCCCTTGACTGTCTCACTGTGAAACCAAACCTATTATCTGACCCAGCCCTGATGCGAGATTTCTAACTTTGTTGACACACAGGCCCCTGACATCATGAGATCCTGACTGCTAGCTAAATTTTGTGCTAGAAACATTAAGCAGTTTAACAATAACTAGTCCCTACAGAGCAACTCACCAAATTGTCTGTTATACATAAATAGGGTTTTCGAGAGTACATCGACTTTGTTTACTGAATGTTTTCCTGTATATTTTAGTACAATTTTAACGGTTTAGTCTGTTATGCATAACGGCGGTACAACTAGTTAACCGCAACCAACAGCGCCATCTATGTTTTTTACCCATTCTTGCGACTGTTCCTGACTTATCTCCGGAAGGAATTTAATGTGTTTGCCAGGACACACGGCCTGGGGTTTAATAAATATTTAGCTTATTGTTCGTTATTCATTTGTTATTTTTCTTGGGAATAAAGCATTGATAGTGGATACTGTCAAGTGATTAGTAAAGGCTGTATTAAAAGTATTCGAATACAGCCTTCTGAAAACGGATATCGTGGTACTTACTTCCTTGTGTTACATTATTTTCTGTCCCTAAAATGGCGAATCTAGCAGCAGCAGTTGCTGCCGCTGCGAGCAGAGATCCAGCAGTTGATCGTTCATTACGCTCAGTCTTTGGTGAGTATGTTAATATTATCTTTTAGGTATACATTTGCTCAGCAGGTGCACTGATGTTGATAAACGAACACTTAAACAAGATAATGCATTAAAGCATGCTAACGTTGCTAGCCGGCTAATGTTATTGTGTGGCTAGCTAGGCAACGAGGTAACGTAAGCGCACTAACGTTAAAATAGTGAGCAGATCTTAGCCAATAATGTAAATGGGAAATTAATTTTTATTGTCGCCATGCTCACATGTCATAACTGTTTTAGTGGGAAATATTCCATATGAAGCCACAGAAGAACAGCTGAAAGACATTTTTTCTGAAGTTGGGCTTGTTGTCAGCTTCAGGTGAGTAAAAGACTATACATTTGACTTTCAGATATGCTTGCATGTCTCCCAGAGAGCCAGAAACAGTCCTACCCACGTCTTTGTTATGTTACTCTGTTTGTGATTTTAACCCAGTGTTGTTATATAAGTCCAGGGTAGTGTCAAACACAGAGAAATATCTTGGAGTCCTCAAAGTTAGTCCCAGTGTCAGTGAAGAGTTTGTGTACAGTACTAAGTTATTTTAGCCATCTCTCAACTTTTGATGTTTACTGCCAAACCATCATGTAATGTAAAATAGCTTATTTACCACAAACCACAGAATAAACCTGATAATTTTATGTGTACTGGTTTCCAGGTTAGTGTATGACAGGGAAACAGGAAAGCCAAAGGGATATGGCTTTTGTGAATACCAGGACCAGGAGACGGCCCTCAGTGCCATGCGGAACCTGAATGGGAGAGAGTTCAGTGGTAGGGCTCTCCGTGTTGACAATGCAGCCAGTGAGAAGAACAAGGAGGAGCTCAAAAGTAAGTGTTTTCATTCGCTGTTCATTATATCAATTAAAAGTTGTTGTGTTAAGGTGTTAGGTTAGATTTGGTTGAGAGCTGTTCGTGTGAGGATCTAGCTGTATATTTTGTTTGTCTTGCACAGGCTTGGGTACAGGAGCCCCCATTATTGAGTCTCCTTATGGAGAAAATGTTCAGCCAGATGAGGCTCCAGAGTCCATTAGCAGAGCTGTGGCCAGTCTGCCTCCAGAACAGATGTTTGAACTCATGAAACAGATGAAGGTGTGTATCGTGCCTCTGTGTTTCACTTGCAGTCTTACCCTTCATCCGGTGCCTGGACTTGCACCTTTGCACTTGCAAGTGGGATGTGTTTTGATGCAGAGCATGTTTTGCCTTTGCTTAATTGCTGTAACTTAGTTCCCAAGAAGCTTTAATTAAAAAAAAAAAAAAGTGTTTCATTATATCAACTACAATTTGGAATATCAAGAAGACTAAAGAACACCATGAAAGTAGATTAAATTTATAAATTAACTTTACATAAATCAACTAAACAAACAAAAATAATCAAACAAATAGAAACTCTTGTTTACTAACTTTTACATCAGTCATGATCACTCAATCATGATTGGATCAAAATAGTCACATGCAGAAAGAAAATAAAATAGGTGTAATGTGTAATCTTTTCAAAATATACAGTTGCCCTAACTTTAAATAGAATAATAATTTAATGATTTACATTTGTTATAGTCATTAAAAATTAATTTGTGAAATGAGAAATGAGGCAGTGGTGGCAGTGTGCTGATCAAAGTTGCACCTACCAGTAAGGGCAGGGGTGCACACAACCTTGCGTCTTGGTTTCAGAACCATTACACCCCTAATACATGCACTGAGCAGTACAAAGCGCTAAAGTGAAAATGTAAAAAATGAAAATTTAATTATGATGTAAATGAAACTTGAAAATGACTAATTTGAATCACCTCACTTTTAGTTTGATGGCTTGATGCAGCTGCTTCGCCTCTCCTCTTTAATATGGCAGGCTGTGCTGAGCTTTCTCTTTCCCCAAACACTGCCAGAGAAACCTCAGTACAGCTGGCAGTCACTTAATTGAGTCAAAGTATCACCACACAGCAGGCATTTATCTCCCAATGGAAAAATGTTTTATTGTGCCAAAGCTAATGTCATTTGACTGTTGGTGTTGAGACCATTTTGCATGTTGATCTGAGTTTCTTTCTGATACTACAAATACTTTTAGTGCACCATGTATCCCTCACCTGTTGTACACTGATGCCACCACTTTTGTTGGTCCAATCTATCATCTACAAGTCCACAAAACTGAACCATGTCTGCATACTGGACTTCTCATTTTTTTCTCTATAAAGATCAGAACCAAAATTTTGTTTTTTGGACTCCCCAGTTGTCAGCAATCATAATGTGTATATTGTCAGTTTTGTGGATTCCGTTTATTTAATTTTTGGTTTCTCTCTTCAGCTATGTGTGCAAAACAGTCCCCAGGAGGCAAGGAACATGCTGCTGCAGAACCCTCAGCTGGCCTACGCTCTGCTGCAGGCCCAAGTGGTCATGAGGATTGTTGACCCTGAGATTGCCCTGGTGAGAAAAGATGATTTGATACTGATGAGATCAGTCAAGTCTTACTTGATTTTTACTTGATGTATTTAATGTAGTCAGTACCGACCTCTTTTAATTTCGGTAGTATAGACACTTTATTTTGGCTCACAATCTTGTAATGTCTTTGGTTAGGCCCATGTTTAATAAAAAAAAAAAGCTGAATGTCAGCCTGTACTTCTGATCCAACTAAAAAAATTGTGAGCAGCAACTTTGTATAACATGGTCTGTTGTGCTGCAGAAAATGCTCCACCGTCAGACTCCGGTCCAGCCTCTGATTCCCAGCAACCAAGGTGCAGGAGCCCCAGCGAGCAATCCACCCCCTGCTCAGCCCAATGCACCAGTCTCTCAGCCACAGCCTGTGGTAAGTATAACATAATCTTTCTCTCACACATTGTTGACAGGTGAAAATAACCCATAAATTTGGCAAGTTGGGATGGTATAAAGTATTTGTTGTTTTAGAATTTCAAATTACTTTTGTAAAAAAATGCAAAACCTAATCTTGTATCCACATTTCAATGAAGTTTTGAGAATAAAGCTTTATTTATTTTTGATTTATTTTGATTTCCGATCAGCCCGGAATGCATGTCAACGGTGCCCCCCAAATGATGCAGCCCCCCACCATGGGTGGTGTACCTGGCCCCATGCCTGGACAGGGACCTGTGGGGCCTCCAGGTAATCCCCAAACTACATGCATGCTTGCATCCCCAGCCAAACTAGTTGTGCTGACATCATCTTCAAGTTCCAAGTATTGATTATTATGGTCAGGGATAGGAAATATGTGTTCCTTTACATCCATCTTCAGTTCCTCATCTGCTGATAGAGTAGAAGATAAACATCTCATTTTGCTTTTGAACTTATTTCTATTTTCACTCATTCTTTTTAAGTATTTATTCTTTCTGATCAAAGTATGGCACACACACACACACGCCCTTGTCACTGAAGGGACTGTCTTTTATTCCCATTGAGTCTTTAAAGGAAAAATCCACCCACATCAGCATTTTAATACTGTTAAAATCAACACACCTCACATTTCTGTGCCCATTTTGTTCTTCAGTGGTAAAGTTTCCTTATTCCCCCAGCCACAGATAACTAGCCAAACATAGACAGTCTGATATCGCATCAGTATATTTCCAGTGCAGCTACAATGGAAGGTGATAGCAGAAAAAATTTCTGTTATCTAAAACGTAGGCTGGAAACAACAAGTTTTGGAGTCAGTTATTCACAATCAAAGAGCAGGGGGTTCTTGGTAGACATACCACTTTGCTGTATTTTTATGTCCTTATGCTTACCTGCAATAGAAAGCAACAAGCTCACACCTGTTCTCTGCACCTCATCAAAAGTCGTTTTGGGAAAAGCATAAGACATTACTAACTGAAGAGTAGAGGAGACAGGTTTAGACGTTGTAAAACAAAAAATTAAATTACAACACACCATCACAAAATGGTTTGTTAAAGACATTAGGCATCACAAGTTGATGATACAGACAGTGAAAAATATCTACGGGTGGATTTTTCCTTTAATCATTTTTATACATGTTCACGATCCCCACACAACTTTGAATATCTGTGCATTTTATGGGGGAAAACATGCCAAAGATTATAGAACTACTAAAATGTCACAGAAGACTTAGAGTGATCTGTGAAACCAGAGAACTGTAAGTTTGATCTTTTCTCAAGGTATAATTCCCTGAGATTTTTCTGTAGAGCTTTTGCAGCCTCTGGCAGCCATAATGGAGGCTTTCAGCTCTTGAGCAGCAATGACTCAGATTAGCTGATCGCATTTTCAAACTTATGACCATCTAAGCAGTATGGAATAAATAGTATTCCTTGATTTCACATACATTTCCTGCCAGTATGGTGTTTTACCTTATACACAGCTCACTGGCTGTGGCTGTGCTTTGATCATAATCACTTGTTTATTTATTACAATCACCTGTTATTTTCCCCCCAAGATGGCTGTGTGGTGATGGAGCAGAATGCTATGAATAGACATTGTTATGTTCTGTTCTTTTTCTAACCAGAGACTGGTCATTTCACTGCTGATGAAGCTCAATATTGTTTTTATATAATAACCATAAGTATCACTTAAGCATTACTGTTTGGTTGTTCACACATCTGGTTGGCACAATAGGCAATGTTACGTAGCTAGTTGCTAACATTAGTAATGACTTGTTTTACCAAAAACTAACCTGTATGTTTTCATACAATTATAATAAATTATTTATATAATGCTCGTCTAAAAATAGTATATGAAATGTGTTATATAAAAGCATTTAGAGTAGTGAACAGGACTTTAGGGGCTAAAGCTAAATAAAAAGTAGTTTACTCTGTCACTGTAACTGAAATTCAGAAACTTTTAAGACCGACGAGCACACCAAGACTATTATTTTTCAGATCTATTTTTGCCTCGTGTGTTTATTATTTACCTTATGTTTCTGAAGCAGGTGTAAGTTTTTTGATGATAATAGTGAAAAGAGAAATATGTACATGTTGACAAAATAATTCAACATTCTTTAGTCTAGAAATAATAGATTCAACTGGAATCAGGAAATATATAAAGTAATACAGTCAATGATATGTATTTTGCAGAAATGTATACCTGCTTTTGAAATGCACAGTATGTAGCTGTTTTGTACAGCTCATTCTCCAGTGGACATCCTCCATGGTGTCGTCAGCTATCTTTGCTAGGAAATTTGGGAAGCAGCTGCAAAGCCTCTTTTGCCAGTGATTGACCTCCCCAGTTTCTTAAGCAAAATCCTGAAAAATACCTTCTTAAAAAGAGAAATGAGAGCATGATTTCTCAGAGTAGCAGCTAATTTGTTGTATGGGGTCTTGTTAAGAGAATGTTCTCTTTTCAGTTTTCTGTTGTCTTAATTGGAAATGGCGTTGACTCGTAGGTCAGCACTTTGCATGCCATGGCTCATGGTGGTCACTAGGTGTCATCATAGCCTTGCAATGCATGGACGTGCCCTATAAGTGCTATACTCAGGTTGACTGTCGTCGCGCTTGGCAGTAGAGACGGCTTGGAAATAGAGCTTAGATGTTTGACATGTAAGTGCCTCCGTGTTTCTGTTGAGCACATCAATGTCTTTACATAGTAAATTTACCAAGGTTAAGTTTCTAAAAGGCTCCTCTTAATGAATTCACCACATTTCACCCTTGTGTATGTGAGAGAGGGAGAATCTTATGAGCATGCTAAAAAAAATGCTCATAAAGTGCTGCTTTGCTCTCTGAGTCCTGTGTCTCTTGTTCTTTTCACTTTAATGCTTGCTCAGGAAACCTTCAGCATTCTCCCACAGGATCGTCTGGGCAGGCTGCTATCGAGCGGCCTCAAGGTATCACCCATACTCCTTCAGTTCTCTATTCAGATCATAGGAGTGTTATGACTGGCCACTGCCCAGCTGCTGCATTTGTAAGATTTAGCCTTATTGTGCTACAGTTAAGCTGCATGTTAAACATCATCAAATATCAACCTGTTACCATTACATTTTCAAACCTATGGGAAAATAATCATGCCTGTTTATGAAAAGAAGATGATCCCTGATGAACGGTATATAATTACAGCTAAACATGCCGTGTCATGATAGGTGGGAGTATCTGTCTCCTGTATCTGTTTTCACGCTGGCTGCATGTGAACAGATACAGGGTTGGGCCAGTTGCCAATACTACATTACTGGTGTGACTTTACCGTTAATGTCCATCACAGTTTACTTTGTCATACACCAATCTTCTGTGGGAAAATGAAGTTTAGGGATAAACAAATTTATTTTTGTTTTTTTCATATAGCAACACATCTATAATAGAAAAATAGCAGAAGTAGCTTTACTGGATTTGCCCATGAAAGAAAGACAGGCCTCACAAATGGCATTAATGGACAATACAGATGTTTTTGCATGTTTTAGTGAATTTATTACGCTAAAACATACCTTACATTACTATGCACCAGCATACTATAAGCATAGCATACTATATATTTTTTTTGTTTGTTTGTTTTTTGTTTGTTTGTTTTTTGGATACACTCAGTTTTTTTTTTTATTCAAACAATTAGGTTATGAATCTACTTAAAAACTTTCTCTTGTTCTGGCTTTCATTCATGCCTTGTTTTAGAAGTCATGGACTTTTGAATTTATTTTGCAAAATAATCTTTTCCTCGGGGATTGTTTTCTGGCAGAAATCTACATTCTGTTTTGCAGGTTGATGGGTGCGACAGAAATAGAATGATGTATCCAAAACATCGGGTGTTTGCAATTTGGTAGTTTGCCAGACTAGTGACTCATGACAACTTTTTCTGATGGAAAAACCAGTCAAATCACCCCATGCTTTTCACAATGCCCATGTTTACTTACTATCATTTATCATCTACGTTTCCAAAGAAATGGTGCATGACTGCAGACCTGTTTGGCAGCCAACTTTGCAGTCTTGTATATCAAAACTTCACCAGCATGTGAACACACCAAAACATCAGATATTTCAAACTAATGTGGGCATCATAACCGTAGTAAAACTTACTGAAACAAAAAACTTTGCACAATAAACAAAGCAATAATAAAAGACAAAAAATTGAAATATATGCTTTTAACCAACCACTGCAGAATTTTCATCTTCATGTTTAACAGGTCTACAGAAGGCTCTACAATATTATAGAAAGTGTGTAGGCTGAGGATGTGTGTCGAATATCTCATATATTCAGTATACACTAGAAAGTATATCACAAATACAAAGTCTGCTGATTTGTATATGTGCAATACTAGCTCCGCCATTATCAAAAATCCCAACATAAAAATCCCTACATATAATACGTACATAAGAATGAAATTGCAAATGCATGTTACATGATTGTTGTTTCTGAATATTGCTACCACTACATGTTTATGCCAGGTAGCATGCATACAGAAGATGTTATGTCATATGACTTGCTTGCAGAGTACAAAGAAACATGTAAATACCAGAAACCGTCTAAGCAAATGTCAGATTGATTACTGCAGAGCTTAAAAATAATGAATACAAGATAATACAGACTTTGCAGTGCCCTCCTAATTGGCTGAGGTTGGGGTCGTTTGGGTGGGAAGCTTTGTACAGTCTGATGTAAGCACAAAAGAGCACTCAGGATGCTGTGAGTTGCACCTAAGGGTGCTGAGGTGGAGGCTTGAAATTATTCTTTAGCCACTTCAGCCCATCATAGAAGGGGTAGGAGGTGTTTTCTAAGATGGAGTTTAGTCTTCATCCTACCCACTGCTGCTGCCTCCAGGGTGTCCACCCTCAGCACTGCAACAGAGCGAGCCCTTTTAACCACTTTGTTAATCCTGCCTGCAGGGTTGCGTTATCATCACACCACTGCAAAGAACAGTGCTTGGCCACCGCTGCATGATGTGGAGTTGCCCGTTGCATACTGAAAGATTTCTCCTCAAGAACAGCCTGCTCTCCCCTCATTTGTACAATGCCTGTATGAGCCCTTAATAATGGCACACGGGAAGTTCAAGGTCTTATTCTCCCTTGCTCTACATTTCACATTTGGTGACGTCAGTCAGGGTGTATGACAGGGAAATGTATATGAAGTCTCTATAGACTAATAAAGGTATAGGATGTTGTGTCTGTAATCACATGAAAGCTGAGTGGATGACATTTGGGCTAGGGAATATATCGATATATTTATTGTGATATGAGACTAGATATTGTCTTGGATTTTGAATATTGTGATATGGCATAAGCCTAGTCTTTTAATGGTTTTACAGGCTGCATTACAGTAAAGGGATGCAAATTTTTGAACTTACTAGACTGTTCTAGCTGTTATATTTGCCTCTACATGGTTGGTTATCATATCCACATTACTAATGATTATTAATCAGAAATATCTTGTGTGTGAATATCTTAGGAAAGCACCAATAGTCGCAACTACAGTATCATTACTTTATTGAGGTATTCAGTCAAAGATATCGTGATATTTGATTTTGTTCATATTGCCCGGCCCTAGATGACATTTTGTGCTGTATGCACATCCGCTAAAGGCAAAATTTAAATGACAACAGTTGAGTGTGAGAACTCCAGCAGCAGTTAAATATCTGGTCGACAGACACTAGCCTTCACTGTTACAAATCCCAGTTCGGCTCACAACAGTTGAAAACCCTCCGGCACGATTAAGGAGCCCATTGTATTCCCTTGTTGCTGTTTCTCTGTGAAACCCATTAGGCTGAATTGCCAATAGTCCCATGAAGTCCTGTTCAAGGTAGAGAGCTCATCCATCTTGTTTGCGAGCAATCTCAAGTTCCCTATGATAGTAGATGGAAGTTAGGCCTTAAATCTTCTTTTGTTCTCGCA
Organism: Neoniphon sammara; assembly: GCA_900302535.1. Classification (NCBI taxonomy): domain Eukaryota; kingdom Metazoa; phylum Chordata; class Actinopteri; order Holocentriformes; family Holocentridae; genus Neoniphon; species Neoniphon sammara. The sequence continues at coordinate 27,712 of OMKZ01008124.1, read as the reverse complement.
TTTGGGCTCACTCTCTTCCCCGTCTGTTGTGCCAGCAGTTCGGTTGGTAGATTCTTTGGATGTAGGCCAGCAGCTGGGATTGTAGGGCAACAACATACTGTACAGTCCAGTAGTGACCTAGTAAGGTAGAAGAAGTTGAAAATTTGCCAAAAAAAAAAAAGAGAAACAAAAAAGAAATCAATAGTAAATCAAACATGAAGGAAGTACTCACTAGAAAAAGAACAGAAGGGTGAGAGTGAGAAGTACACCTATAACCTGTCAATAAACTATGAACAAGTAGTGAGTTATGACACTGTCAGTGTCATAACTCACAGTGTCAGTGTCAGAGTTCCATAATTTCCCCAAAAGTTGTTACTGAAAAGTGTGCTGCAAATCAGCCCCTAAATATGGTTGGAAGTCCGCAACTTCACATCTTGCCAATATACAGGATATGATGCAACAGTCCCTTGTGCCAAAATCCACAATGATCATTCATATAGAAGCCCAATTCAAATGTGTAAACAAGGAAACAGAATTAACGAAATTAACCCTGGGTCTGGGTATGTTGCTGGGTTGATAAGGTGTGCACGTTCTCTCACCGATGATTCATCGATTTAAGCCCATGGCCTTTCAAGAAGGCTCATCAGCGCCTTCCACCCACTCTTTACCCACAGACTTAACATTTCTGTGCCACTGCTAAGACCAAGATAATCACAATACTTCCTCATTAACTTCTTTAATTACTTGCATCTACACTACTTCAACGTGTACATGCACAATATAAATACATAAAAAATTACTGCACTTTTTGCTCTACTCTATCCTTTAGTATGAGCTTCAGATGCTAAACTAGCATTTCAGCCCGGCCTCTTATATATTAGTATTGTTACACTATTATAACAGTGCAGAATAGACCCAGGTGTCTTTAATGCTTAAAGAAAAGAAAAAAGAAAGACTGACTCCTTCATAACTAACTGCATATTTTGTATATGGAGTTCATTACTAAAACTTACAGTTCTACTAGGCCTTGATTTCTATTGGGATTCATTAACAATTTAATGAATATCTATTGTGTATATATCCAGAAAAAATATATTTTTGTTGTGAGAATATTACCCCATATTTCAGTGGGCCATTGATCAGGTGAGGTGGCAATATTTATGATTGGAGAAGTCCTACGTGGTACATTATTTCAGTGAAGATATTATCATCCTATTTCATCAGCCTGTATTATTTTATTTATTTAGTAAAATATTTTCTTTTTTTTTTCCAATTAATAGAGTGACAAGTGTTTTGATACCAGTGATTGCAGTTTTTCCTGCATATCTTATTTTCATGTTGTCAGTACTCTTCCTTACCAAGCCAGTGTGTTCTGTGTGTCGTTTTTTGCGTTCCTGAAGCACACCATTCTCCTGACATTGTGCTGGCCAGCAGGGCCAGGAGACCAGTGGTGCAGGTCAGATGTCCTGATGACATTTATCGAGTGCAGATGCTGGCAGAAGTAAAACGATTCAGTTCTGCCTGCTGTTTACACCAAGAAAACTTTGAAAGTTAATTCATAGTGACATGAAATTGCTGAGTATGCTGTCGAGCAACATGCCACAAAGCACCATGTCTGTTCCAAGGAATCTTGTTTTTCTGTCTTCAAATTAAGCTTCTTTACATTGTGGTTGCTAGCGAAGATAAAGAGAAATCCATCAGCATTTCCATCCATCTATCATCCATTTTCTTGCCATTTATCAGAGCCAGAGTCACAGTGACAGCAGGGAAGGCAGAGGAGCCCAGATGTCCTTTTTTCCCCCCAGCTGCTCCAGGGGGATTCCTAGGAGCTTCTGGGCCAGCTGGGAGATGTAATCTCTCTAATGTATCGTGGGCCAGCCCTGGGGTCTCATCCTAGTTGACTGTGCTCAATATATGTCCAAAGGGGGTCATCTAGTAGGCATCCTGACCAGGTGCCTGAACCACCTCATCTGGTTCCTCTTAATGTGGTTCCTCCACATTAAGAGGAACCAACGTTAAATTTCTCAAAGATTTCTGAGATCCTCGCCCTGTAATGGAGAGTCAACCCAGCCGCAGTGTGAAATCTCATTTTTGCTGCTTGTATGTGTGATATTACTCTCCCAATCAATACCCAGAGCTCATGACCAGGGGCGAGGTCAAAGCAAAGATCAACTGGTAAATTAAGAGCTTTGCTTCGTGGCGCAGCTCTCCCTCCCCCCAGCTGCAGCTCATCAGTGGTCAATTTCACAATTTATTTTACCCTCACTTGTGAATAAGACCCAGAGATACTCGAACTCCTCAACTGACTATTCCGCACTTGTATGGGACAACAAGCCTTATTCCAAGAGAGAACACAGTCTCATATCTGCAGGTGATGATCCACTTCTAAATCTGAATTACCTGCATTTCCATATATAGCATTTTGATGAAGGTACATTTCCAAAGGTAACACTTATTCTAAAGGTTAAAGAAACTACATTCAATCCTAAAAGAGGCTGCAGTAAAATTTAATATCACACATTTCTTAAAGGTTAAAGAAGCTACATTCAGTTCTAAAATAGGCTGTGGTAAAATGTAATTATAATCTAAATCAAATTGACTGCATTTTTTCAAGGCTTTAATGCCTGCCTTAATATAGACTTTTCTATAAGTATTACATCCTGCAGACAAGCTAAATGAGCTACAGTTATTCTAGGTCAATATCAATTCAAAAACTGTGCACAAGGGAGTCTATACTCCAGAAGTCTTTTTTAACAGTTATATAATCTGAAGTTTTGTATTTACAAGTTTGTGAGAAAAAATCTATATGGGACTGTCATATGAGAGCCTGTTATATGACGGAACATTTAAGCACATAGTATGGTACATATTTTATAAATTATTTAACAGTATTTTTACAGAAATGCATGCGTACCACTTGCTATCATGACTGGGGCTAAGCCTACATTTACTACAACTTTATTAAAATGTTTTCAGAATGTTGTTTGGGTAGATATAAGTAGCTGTATAATTGGCTTTCATGTTACTTTAAATGGAACACGTGGTCCTATAGACTCTGTATAATTGCACTGCAAATTTTATGCTGACACACCCGTTGCTCTTGACATTTTCTCTAACGCATGCCTCCTGTCTTGATGTTCCTCTGGCCAAGTATTACCAGATGCACAAGACATAAGTAGGCAAATCTATTTGCAAGTCAGTTTTCCTTTTGCTTCTGGGATGTGATTTTGTTGTTTAGGATATATCAGTTGTTTTGGATATATAACTCCCACTTCATTTTTAACGGGAGACCCAATTTTCCGTTTCCATCCTTTTCCATCCTGTTTTCATGTCTCTGATCACACCCCTGATGTGTGTAGCTCTCCCTGTGACGTTCTTCCAGCCATGTTCCTAATCTCTGCCTCTGTATTGTGACACTGGGCTGTGGCAGTTTGCTGTGGTCACTCTTGACATTTATGTGTGATCAATCTACCCTACCCAACTGTGGTTGTTCTTAAATATCTATCCTGGGTAAATACTTTCCACCCTCTGTGGTTGTGTGTGGTTTGTGAATTTTACTATGTCCCAGTAGCCTTATCCAGACATCCTCCACAAAACCCTTTTTAACATAGATTAATGCTTGAAGTTTTCCTGGTTACTGAGTGGAAAAAACTTGAATATTGAACTTGAATATATTACTTTTTTCCCCCTTTCAGGACCAGGCGGTATCCCCCCCAGAGGCCTGCTGGGCGACGGTCCCAATGATCCCCGAGGAGGAACCCTGCTAACTGTCACTGGAGAAGTCATAGAGCCCAAGTAAGACACTCACCTGGGTTGTACTGTCTTAACAATAGAACAAGTTGTGTGTATTTTGAAGGCGTGTTGCTGTCCGTCACTACTTATGAGTAAGGAAAAAAAAAAAACTTTGACAATATGTCTTTGTTTTCGGTTGCCAGTTTTATTTGGTGTGAGTCCAGTGCCATCTCTAAGTGTGTGTGTGTGTGTGTGTGTGTGTGTGTGTGTGTGTGTGTGTTACATATATCACTAAATCTAGCCGAGGCTACATGGGGGCTCCGCCACCCCACCAAGCTCCACCTGTACATATGGGCCAAATGGGAAGTGGACCCCCTCCGGATATGAGAGGACCTCCTCATGACATGAGAGGCCCACCCATGGTTGAACCCAGAAACATGATGGGAGACCCCAGAGGGCCCCCAATGATGGAGCCTCGGGGACCTTCAATGGAAACCAGAGGTAGCTGTACTTGAGATTTTGAGAATATAAACTTAAATGAGCGCTTGTTCAGGGCAATGTTACACGCAGTTTTCTCTTTTCCACCCATCACTCATGCACATGGGCCACAAGCCAATAAACAACACAAAAGGTCTTTGTCCTAGCAGTAGTTTTAAGGTGACGTTGCTTTTTAAGACTTTTTTTACTGCTAGTCATGATTTCCAAACTGCACTGAGATATTTGCTCAAATAAAATTCCCACATTGTTTTTGTCAGTGAGCACACAGTGCATGACATGAAAATACATTAACCACCCCAGCCCTGCTGTGGTTAAAAATGCATTCCTATTTCCTCATATTTAATTCTTTCCTAAGTCCTGTTCATATTATCCCTACCACAGTGTTGTCATAGGCCAACAAGTCTTCTCAGCCAACATGGAAACCGTTTTACATTTGATGGTGATTGTGTTGTGCACAGTGAAAAAGAGCTGACATTCTGTGTTACAATTTTGTTGTTCAATTAAAATGGTTTGACCCATTTTAAAGACTTGGTGGCTAATTAAGTTTTATATACTCTAATAATCTGTCTGTATTCATCTGAAGTTGAATGGTCAGATTTACCAGCACCATTCATGTAAATGGACACTAATGGCTCTACTGAGCACACTGACTCACCCTCCTTTTGGTTCTCCTCCACAGGCCGCGACCCCCGGGCGATGGACGCTCGTGGGCCAGTGACGGGGCAGAGGGTTCCCATGGCAGGAGGAATGCAAGGCCCAGTTCCCCACAACATGGGTCCCAATCCTCCTCCGCCTGCAAGACCGGTAACGGCTGCATCTGATTGGATCTTTTTATTATATGTACTTATATTAATTAAGACATAGTATTAAAGTTTGGGTGTCACTTAACACAAGGTGTTTGACCAAAAAGAACTATGCAAAACATGTGTCCTCTGAATCTGTTGTCCCCAGTCAAAGGGGATTTGTTAAGAAAACCCCCACAGGCCCCATTCTTACCCAGCTTTTGATTTGATTGCCTTTGATTTGGGTAATGGTTATACTCATACTTGACACTGAAAAGTGACAGTGTGTTTGTCTGTCCTCCAGGGTCCTGGTATTGCTGCTGTTCCACAGGCGGGAGGAGGCTTCAGCCCAGGGCAGAGCCAGGTTTCCACACAGGACCAGGAGAAGGTGGGTTACCCTTCATAACCACTGTGTTGGAACACACTGGGAAACAAACACATAATTTCTGTTGCAGATCCCCGCTGGGCCTGCTGGTGGCATTAGAGGGAAGTTCACAGGGTCACCTAAATTACAGGTCTCATCCTCTAGCTAGCATGAATGTTGCCACAAATTTCAATTTTTAAAAGCACCACTACCACTGTTGAAGTATTTTGGCCTGCTGGTGGCGCTAGAGGAAAGGTCATGGAGTCACCAAAATTTGCAGGTTTCATCCTCAAGGCAACATGAAGGTTGCTACCAATTTTCATGGTGATCCACCAAATACATTTGAGGTATGCTGCTCTGGACCTAACTGACCGACAACCAATGTGGTCGATCCACTTCTTTGCGGGGCAAAAAGATTTGCTTTGAGATCATGAGGGTATTGCCTAAAATTAGTGCCTGCTGCTTTGTGAAAGATTTCAGAAAGGATCGCTTCATGAGGTCTCTGTTGAGAATTCATTCAGAATTAATTGGAGGTTACCACAAATAGAACAGACTGTGTGGTGACTGTGTGCAGTTTAGTAGTTAGAGATGTCATCCTGTAACCAAAAGGTTTCAGGTTTTTCCTCCAAAACAATTATTCTGTCCAACAGTGTAGCCTGTGGAAGTGCCCTGGAGCAAGACTTTTAAGTCCTTCATGCTGTGTCACTGGTTGCATGTCACTGTGAATAATAATGGAAAAAATATTTTACCCTTAGATAATGACAGTTACGCATGAACACTTTAGTCCTCCTTGAAATGTTGAAACATCTAAAAATGTATTTTTTTTTTTCCAGGCTGCCCTGATCATGCAGGTTCTGCAGCTCACCCCAGAACAGATTGCCATGTTACCCCCAGAACAGAGGCAGAGCATCCTCATCCTCAAAGAGCAGATTCAGAAGACTGCAGGTGCACCTTGAGGATCTCACTGGCCAAACACACAAAGGCTGCAGGTAGGCAGAGATACAGCCCCCCCCAGTTATGATACTCCATTTCACACCATGGTTGAGAGACTATCAGTTAATTTTGAAATATTCTCATACTCTCTGCATTGCCATAGATCCAGTCCCTAATGTTATCTGCTAATCTGCTAACATGATGCTATCTTCCTGGATTCTGTTACACTTCCTGTTTACTTTATCAGGACTGGCGACCCCTCTGCCCTCAGCCCTCATCCTGTCACCATCAGTTTGACCTGAAGACACCTCCTCATGATAGTTTGGAATATTTTGTAGGTGGTTTTGTATCATAATGTCTGTTTTTTTGTATGGAAGGGTGAAGTTGATGCTTGTGGATGGGAGAAAAAGTGAGGATGACATTTGTGAAAGTTGAAGAGATAAAAGGCCAGAGCTGCAATGTCATGGAAGTTCATTCTTTCCTCTGTTTTCATTTTATGGCTCTGGAAGCAGTTGTCTGTCTGGATGTTTTTGTTTTTTTGTCAATAAACACTGAGACATTGACTGGTTTTCTTCATTTTATTCAAATGGGGTTAGGAATTATATACAAGTAAACGTTCCATTCAAAGTTGTAAAAGAATTCCAACAGTGATTTACTGCCCACCCACAATCTTCACATGACAATAATGACTGTATTACGTGACTAGTTGGCTATACTTTATCTTGGTTTCCGTGTCACCTTATCACACTGACAAGGAAATTGTAATGAATCTGATGGTAAATAATAAACCATTGTTAGTTTCCAGGAAACAACTTTATAGCATAGCTTTAGAGAAAACTTGTCAAGATGTGAAAATATATCTGCGAGTAACCTTCTTGTCCGTTGGATAGTTCTAGTGCTCATTTATTTTTACCCTCGTCATACACATATTTAGCTTAAAAACAACAGTTATTCACAGTATTTACAGTTCAATCAATCATAGGCTGATTTTTGACATCTTGAGGGAGAAAGCTATGTTTATAAGAACTCTGAAATATGGTGAGCCGCCTTACTAAATCATCATAAGCATTAGTGTGAAGAAGAAATAGATTCAGTTGTTACAATAGCTGTCTGGGTTCAAAAGTCTCAGGCTGTCAGGTACAATGAGGTCTTTACCAGCAATGCAGCTTAACGAATGATATTAAGTAGGGTTAGACTATTCCCATATTTGTGAGAGCTGCAATTTGTATCATAAGAAATGAATCACTGTAGTGAAGATGGGGAAACAGAAAGCCAATCCCTGAGCAGTGCTGATAAATGACGTGCCTGATGTGGCTCCTGTAATGGATGTTAGGTCACAAAGTTTATTGCCTCTTTGCAAGACGAGTTGGAGCAGGTGTAAAGCCCAGTATCCAGAGTCTGACACACCCATCTATAGTCTGTCTGACAGCTTTTCAACCTTTGTCATCACTAATTGTCTTGTCTTTCATTTCAGTATTTTGAGAGAGTTTTAAGAGCCAAAAACAAGTTCTTTCTCTCTCTCTCTCTCTCTCTCTCTCTCTCTCTCTCTGTCTCTCTGAGGCAGAAAAATGCACCTCCTCTTGTTTTGCTGCTCAGAAGTTCTCCTTGTTGAAGTAAAATTTGGTCTTGCGAGGATCAACGTCGGAGTATTTGGCACATTTCTTCTCCAAGACCTTGGCTAAGGCTGCAGGGCCGCACAAGAAAGTCCCCACCACAGACCTGAGGACATTTGCAACAAAATCAAAATTGTTACAGATTTCCATGCAAAACAAACTATATAATACTCTTCAGTGCTCAATCATTTTTTTCTGATTCTGTCTGAAAGAAAGCAACGAAAACTTAAATCAAGAGGATATTAACACTTACGTTGGGTTCTCTTTACGGACTTGTTCAAACTCTTTGTCCCAGTTGGGCCTGCCGTAGTGGGTTTTCTGCTTGAGGCCTGTCACCACATCTGTGTCCTCATCAAAATGAACCATTACATGAGTCGCCTGTAAGAAAAAGGGGAAAAATGAGCGACTGAAAACTGAACTCAACCTGTATAGATGGATTATGAGACTATTATGTCAGAAGGGGTGATTCACATACATGACTTTGATCCCAGCCAGTCAGGTAGAGTTTGTAGGTGAGGAAATCCCCCATGCCTCTCTCCTCCATCTCCTTCTCCAGCACCTGCAGGAGATCAGCGAACCACTCAAAGGCGTGGGTTTCCCGGCAAAGCCAATAGAAATAGATCTGCAACCAGGAAGACAATGAAAGCATTTTAAACAATGGTCTTCTTACGCCAGAACAGGATATACAGCTAGTGACTCATAATAACAAAATGCGATATATTAAGAAATCACACTATGCTTTTTTAAAAAACACAATAAGAGGTTTTGTCTCTGTCAAATACAACATAGCACCTGTCAACACTTTAAAATGGATGTGCAGGTTTGTGCAGATTGACTAGAGCCAAAAATGGTTTTGCTTGTTACCTTTCTGGTACGCAGCTTAGGGTTGGAGTCTTTGAATTTGTACCAGATGGACTTGAGGATGGAGGCGAAGGGAGTGACGCCGATGCCAGCACCGACCAGCATGCTGACTTCATAGTCAAATACATCCTCACTGGCTGTGCCAAACGGACCATCCACTCCCATCCTTGGGGAGAACAGTAAATCATGTTGTTATGCACACAATTTATCTTTATCCTTGTTTTAAAAAAAAATCTATGCTGGGCTTCAGTCATTGTCAGTACCTGCCAGAGTCAGAAATAAACAGGGGCTCAGAGAAAAAGTGTCCTTCAAAGTTCATAAAATGCATGTGAAATTAGAAATGAGGGGGCAATAAATCCCCCTGACAAGTTGGGGTAACTATTTGTGCATTTCATCCTGCTCAGATTTTATCTGTTGAGGTTTCAAGTCGTTTCGTGAATGCAACTACTGTCCCCTCGTGGGCCACTGTAAATGTTTTATGGGAGCCGATAAACCCTGAGACTCTTTCTAGTGTGATGTGGGCAAGGATTATTTACTTATTTATTTATTTTGATCAAAAAACAGCCAAGTAGACACCTGGAGGCAGCGGAAAAAAAGTTGGCATCACAGAGCCAGCAGCACGAGAAAATCCCAACCTCACACAAACCACTGTATCAGAAACAAATAAAACCACCAATGAAACACAAAGACATCGCCAGCCTCACCATCTTTTATAAAGCCTGCTACAAGTTTACAGCAGTGGGTAAGAAGTTTGGGATATTATGATTTAAAATAAAATGAACTGAGTGTTTATTTGCCAGTATGCAGTGAAATTGCCCATGAATTGCCCAAAATGCCCATGAAAGTCAGATTAACGGCCCTATGGGGGAAAATAAACAAAAGGGTTGATTTCCAACCTGTATGATACAGTGTGAACAGAAACAATGCATAACGAGTGCAGCTTTTCAATTCTGTAAAAAGGTGTATTAGAGGAAGCACTCACTTGGGTCCCTGTGCCCCCTCTGGTAGCTCCTCCACCATGCTGATAAGTTTCTCGGTCCAGTCCCCTGCCGAACGGATGTGAATGCTGAAGAAGTCCTCCTCGGGGGCAGAGGTCATGGTGAAGGGGTGCCACTCCAGCTGCGAGATGGCGGGGCAGTTGAGGAAGACGTACTGGCCCACCTCCATTCTGAAACCTTTCTTCACCAGCTGCAGCTCTAGCACCTTGGACGGCCGAATCACGATCTGGAAGATTGAATCGTGTGAGTGGGTGGGGTGGGGGGTGGGGGGACTGTGGCATAAAGATAGGGAAACCATCTTGGAAGACTAACAGATGAACCATAATCCAAACTCACCTTCCTGTAAATGACTGTTTGTGTGTAACGAATGAAACGTATCAGGCGCTCACACAGATACAGAATCATGGGACCGATCACCCACATCCAGGTCTAAATGAGGATGGAAAATAGTATAAATTGTGGTCAAATGATTTCACAATCCACAGTATAGCAACTAAGTTAGGTACAGGAACCTCT
>OMKZ01008124.1:1951-17416 GCA_900302535.1 Neoniphon sammara | reverse complement strand
GTACAGGAACTTCTCTTAGCAGCAGAAGTAGTGGTAAAGTAGTTTTAAAATACTGTATTTACTCCATGCATAAATAGAAAAATTAGATCAGAAAGGCTTGAATGACTTGAACACCTAACTGCATTTTTTTTTTTAATCTAAAGGACAAACCTGTGGAAACCCTCCAGCAAACTGAGGAAGGGGGCACTCTGGAATCCGGCCCCAGTCTTCAAATCGGTCTTTACAGAAGGTGAAATTATGGACATCCACATTCTGTTGACTCCTCACAATGCGCCTGTGGATGGGACAAATGAGTGAAACCTACTGGGAAAAATAAACATACCTCGCTAACATAAAACAAAGCCTGCAGCTTTATTCTTACCCGGCTCCGTGAAAGACCAGGCCAGCATAGAAGATGATGAAGAGATGGTGCGTGTACCAGAAGACCTCAAAGTAGCTGCGCCTGATTACCTCCATGGAGGAGGTGATGATGAGGATGAGGGCCAGTGTGATGATGACGCCTGTGAGACCAGCGATGGTGGTGAAGACGAAGTAGGTTGGAGTCTGCTGCGCATCCTGAGACACAAGAAGCCAAACAGAGGAACAACTTGAGCTTTATCTCAATTATAATAACAAGGACAGAAAGGAGGAGGATTAAGGGCTGTGTGTGTAGAGCATCGTTGTGTCAGAGGATGTGAGGATACACACTCTCTTCTTCTTTTTTTTTTGCTTTGGATTCAAGAAACCTTGTGAAAAAAATCTTCTCAAAAAACAGTTATACTCATTTATTAGCTTTCTTCTTGCATCTCTTTTTTATTAAGAAAAAAAGTTTAAAAAAAAAAACAACTTTAAGACAAACCTTCACCTGTCTTATTTTTTTATGGTGAAAAGGTGGGCCTTTAATTTAATACATTTTTTTTTAAAGATTTAGACTGTTAGTTTATAGTTCAAACACTTCATAGGTTTCCCTACACCTAACATGAAGATTATAGTAGATCATAGTAAGGTTATGTCTCATGTTATTGAAAATATGCTATGATGATATGATATGAGCCAAGTAACAGCAACTAATGTTTAAATATTTTCATATACTTATTTAAGTAGACTAACCCAAATGGTTTCAGTTGTGCCCTATGTTGAGAAATTCATGAATAGGAAAATGAAAGAAATGTGTAATAAATGAAACTTGCAAAGAAAGTATTGAGGAATTCCACTTAAGCACTTTCTTGAGAACTTTCCAAAATTTCTCATGTCATTTCTTAAAATCTATTTTAAGGACAGATTTATAAATCCGCCCCCTATTGTGACCATCAGCAGCCTCTCAACATGCAGCTCTACGGTGAAAATGCACTCATGCAGACAGATAGTGGCTAACTTACAATTTCTGTGGAGCGGATGGGGTTCAGGTAGGTGGTGTTTTCTGCGTCGTTTAGGTTGGACAGTGCTGTGCTCAGTCCATCATACACCCCTCGTCTGCTGTTGTTGTACCACTCCACATTGAGCAAATGGGCGATCATGTGAACAGCTGCCAAACGGAGAAAGGAGACACCTGCTGTGATGCTGTATTTGAGGATTGCTTATTCATTACTACTGAGAATTCTGCTTTCTGTCAGAAAAACAAACTCACTTTAACTCCTTACACTGGTATGAAATTTCTTGAAAGCAAACTTTCTACATAGTAGAACATTTTGTTTGAATAGAAATTTACAAGTACTTATGGTTTGTCCTTGAAATCTGTAAGATATAAAATATTTGCACTCCTGTTTTATTACCCAGTAAGATAGCCAGACTAGAAGGTCGGGTTTCACCCAGAACTTTCAAAACACCCTGGGTCAATATTTAATTTAGGATTCCTTTTGCCTTACTCACCCCTTCACAAAATGTGTCATTTTGTATAACAAAAGCTTTTTTTTAACCCCACTGATGAAATGAGTTGCAGGATAATTAACCGTAATTAAAACTTAATTGTTGCTAACAGTTCAGTTATTTTTAATGCTGACTTAACCAGTTACATTTAAGAATATTGTCAGTTATGTAACATCTGCATGAGAAGAACATGACCAATTTGATCTTATGCTTTCAAACAAAAGTTACAGGATAAACAAGGGAATGCTTGGATCTACCTGTCATCAGGCCAATCATGTAAGCCACCAGCTTGTGGAAACTTAAATTTTTGTCCAGCTGTTTCCTCATAGTTCGGCCACAGCACTGAAAAGATGAAAGAAGTGTGACGTAAGTAGCCTAGTTTAAACCATTCATGACAGAAAGTTATTGGACCTGAAGCTTTCCAAAACAAAAGCTGTGATGTCAGATAATGACAGTGATCTCCCGCCTCACCCTGCTGCTCCACAAACACTTTGTTCCAGAGCATCTTACCATGAAGGAGCCTCGGACCAGAGACAGCAGGTTCCTGCACACTGGCAGGAGGATCAGCAGGCAGTTGAAGTTGAGCACGGCTGCAGGAGCCCTGGCCCAGGCCAAGGCAGACTGGACAACAAAATAAACAAACACATAAAGTGAGCATGCTTATCTGCTGGGAAAATCCAGGGACACCTATTCATATTCAGGTCAAAAACAATCAGCCAATCATTAACTGACTTAAATTCCTAAGTTGAATTGCTAGGTTAGCGCGTAACTTCAATGAATATTTCACTCACCCCTAAAAGATGACGCGTGTAGAAAAACTGATCCCCCAAATCGTAGAAAAAGTAGAACCAGACGAAAAGAAATATATTGATGGCCATCCATACCACCTGCGAGACCACACAGGATCATCACAAAAGCAGGACATCATATTTCGTCCACAAATACATTTTTGTTTTATGAATTTGCAATACTTTGGAAATTGATACTATGGACTTTTACATTTGGCATTGTGCGCACAAAGGACAAGTTGTCGTAAATACTCACATAAACAGCCACCTTGAGTCTCGTGCGCTGTTTTAACAAATTAAGTCCACAGTGTAAGAATCTATAATGAACTTACCAGTATGAAGGCTGTAAACCCGTGGTTGATAATCCAGTTGCCCATGTTGAGGACGTCAGCGCTGTGGCGAATCGCAGGAGCTTCCCAGCATCTTCACCTTACCTGTGATTTTATAGACTCTCCTGTTCAAAACTCCTCCCATTTGATAAGTGCAGGGGTTATGAGACACAAGGAAGTACGCGCGCAGCTGGTGAAGTTGCGTTATTCAGGGAGTTTGGACGAGCGCTTTTCTTTATGGAGCAGAATGTCAACATTCCGGTCTTGTGAAAAGCCAGGTAAGAAAAAGGATGGATGGAATGAGGAAGTGTGTCTGAGGGACTGAGTGACCCAAAACAGGAACTGAATGACCAAAAACTCAGACGATTTCACAATTTCTTTAAAGTCTAAGAAAAAAAGACAAAATGAGTGTGTAAACGTTAGATTATTATTTTATTTAAGTTTCAAGTAAATAAAGTAGTAGTCAAGGCACTGATGCTTACAATCAAGGCAAGACATAAAAAACAAGGGCACACTGTAAATACATTTCAGTGATTTAGAAGCTTGTTCAGTGTCAGTCTTGTTAATGCATCACCAAATGTAAAGTTAAATTCTGAATTACATCTGCACAGAAGTACTTCACTTTCACAAATGACATCTCCTAAGACTTTTCTGACCACTTAATCCAGCAGAATCATTTAGCTGACTGATTGAGCACTTGGCGCATTTTTTACAAAAGCAACACAGAAAACCGAGGCAATGTGATCTTGCAGACAGTGAATAACAAGGCATTCATCACAGAACGGCACAGTGGGTGCAGCTGGGTATGAGGAAGGGAAATGCTTCATCTGACCTTTTCTTGACCTTCTGTTGCACCTCCTCGCTTCCTAGTGCGGATCACATTTGCCAGCACTGTCAGCAACGTGCAAAAAGGTACAGTGTGAACACCCTGAGAGAGAACGTAAACTGGGGATGTCCCGGTCGGTCTTTGGGGGTCGGAGACACTTGGCACGTTTCCCACACACCTGGCTCATTCTGCCTGACCCGCTGCTGCTCTCTCAAGGCCGCCTTTGTGCATCACTGCATATCTCAGCATGCTACATTCTTTGGTATACCGGGGCCTCGCGGTGCCATAAGTGTACGTAACATCCGCGATAAAGACACCATGAGTTACCCAATTCCATAGAGAAATCATGAATGAGAGAGGTTTTACACGCATGAAAAAACTAAGATTCTTCTCATGGCTTTGCTTATGCATAAAGGCTCTCCATCTGCACTTTTGCTTCTCTAACAACACAAATACTAATTTCTGCGCTAACCCATCTGAGATTTCCTCCAGGAACGCACCATGTCCCTTGCAGTGCAGTTTAAGCACCTGTGTGTCCCATCTCTCCCAGTGTGCAACTTCAGAATTCATGAGGCAATTAATGTAAAAATCCCCAAATCCCCACAAAGCTGCTCTCAGGCTGCCTCCATGGTGTCATCGACGATGGCAGTCTCCCGCTCACCCAGCTGACTGGTGATGTCGGGAGGGTGCTGTGAATTCTGGGTGTCCAGCAGCTCCAGCGGCTCCTCTGGCACCAGCACCATGGTGGCTGCAGTGGAGTAGGAAGGCGGCATCCCCCCCTGCCGCCTCCTGTTCTCTCTCTTCCCCTTTCGACAGCAGACACAGTGCAGGCAGTCATGGACGTTGTACTTGAAGAGGCGTCTGCAGGGGTGGCAGAACTGGTAGAACAGAAGCATGAAGAGCACAGCCAGGCTGTAGCAGATCAGCAGCTGGACCACTAACAGCGGGGCGCACACGTACTCGTAGAAGTCCGACTTGTAGAAATACCACAGAGTGATGAGGATGAAATTTTCAACAAAGCGGCCACAATAATAGGCGGCCAAGCGGTCCCAGCGCTGCTTCTTTTCTATGAGTTCTCGATGGGCGAGGTCCAGCTGCACCGCCGACCAGCAGAAGACGTTGATGCACGCGTAGAGGAAGGTGAACATGCACAGCACCACCGTGGTGCCCAGCTTGGAGAAGTTCTTCTCAACGTTCTCGGGCAGCGAGCCCTTCCTGGCCCAGAACTCGCCCCAGGGGAGGAAGAAGAAGAACAGCAGGTTACCCAGGCCGACAGGGATCACCCAGTAGGTGAGCGCTGTGCTAAAGAGGACAAGAGCAGTGACCCGGGTGGCGATCTCCAGCCCTCTCCAAACGATCATGCAGAAGTAGGCTACTGGACGCACCCGCACCTTGTAGTCATCATATCTGATCTGGATGGCCAGAATGCTGCAGACCAGAGCGCCGTATGTGATGGAGATCAGGGTGATGATCATCAGAGTTACTGGAAATACAGATGGAGTCACTTGTTAAAACCTCCATCAATATCAGTAACATACACACTGCCACAGCATTTGAAAACTCCTTGTCACTAGGGGTGGTGAGCACAGAGAATTTATATTACACAATACTACTGTCATAATTTAATACAACAGTGTGTTAAAATTATATTATTATTTTTTTTTAGTTCATGTAAGTCCAGTAAAAATGGAAATAGTATTCCACAAGGCAAAAAAAAAGACAAAACAAACCTGACTGAAAAAATATTAACATGAATCTATTGCTTAAAAAATGTAAATTTTCAAAACATTTTCTTCCAATTTCAAGAAAAGTATCACTATTTTACCCTGTACCAACTACAGTTCAACAGATATATTGGTTTCCTCTCTGACAGCCACGGCGACATAAAACAGTCTGTAAAATAAGTGATCAAAGTTTTATTTGCACCTTTAATATATTCATTTAAATGTTCAAAAAGATTTTTTGAAAATTATGTCTTAGTTTAAGATGACATTAAAGGATTTGGCAACCCTTTCTTAAAGAGCTGCTAACCCTAAAGGAATTTCACAAGTCTGGGTTTCAATGCAAAGTTTGTGTCTCTTGGGGTAAAAGTGAAATAATAAAATTCTGGGTGCAGTGCTGTCAACTTTTTTGGTATGAAAATGGTCAGGTTTAAAGATACTCAATATCAGCACAATTATCAGAAAGCAGCAGCTTCAAAACAAAACTATCGGCATCGACTTTTAAAAGCCCATATCAGTCCAACCCCTGGCCCTCCATGGTGTCTTACATCTGGTGGAGAGCACGTATTTCTCCTGGATGGTGGCGTACAGCTGTAGCGTGAGCTGCGGCGTGGAGCCCAGAAAGGCCTGGATGACCGCGGTGCGTTTAAAGGCGTTCCTGTGAGTGGCCAGCTTGCGCTCTGAGTGGCCAATCTCCCACTCCATAGGCGTCCCCTGACCCTTCTTCAGGCTGATCTTCCTGGAGATGGTGACGTATGGTTCCTCCCTTTTACCTGCTTTGAAATAGACCACCAGTGCCTCAAAACACCTGAGGAAGACAGAGAGAGAGAGAGAGAGAGAGCTAGTAAGGGTGGAGTAATATGTTCAAACCAACAGAGGGCAGTGCAATGTTATGTTTAAATCACAACACAATGGCACATTATCACCTTTCATGCATTTTTTCTACATTAAATGTGAATTTGTAATGCTAGATGTGAGGGAAAAATCACAACAGAATCTACACAGCATAAATATTAATTAATGCAACAATTTATGAGTATTCAGTTATTCCATTTAGTTTTTACCCCAGGAAACAAAGCAGATTTTCAGTTTTCAGCTCAGGAACCAATTGAAAAATTAGGTTTCTTGTCATGGAGCCAAGATTCATTAAAAGATACGGAAAGTTTTATCACGAGGGGACCGACCATGAGCAGACCTGTGAACGTTTTTTGAGGTCATGAATCAAACGCTGGCTCCACCAGAGGGCAGCCAGAAAACAGAAACTACAGTGTCAGCTCCTGAGGCCTGAATAGATGAAATTGAAAAAAATCAGGGTGTGGTTCCCTTTGCATTTGTAAGGTGAATGCTTTCACTGTTCACCAGCATGCACACTTTAATACTATTCATAGAGTATAAACATGTTTTTCACCATGTGTAACGGACGATACTGTGTAAGCGTTGCTAATGTTGGAGAACACCTTTGAATCTCCAATCAACCAAGATATGAGGGTTTGAAAACAACAAAAGAAGCCTTAGTTTTGCATTTTTTAAAATTTTGCAATGTTTTCTGAATGTATGTCAGGGCCTTTAAGGTCACAAAACCTGCTTGACCATTTCAGAACCACATAAGCGCTCAAGCTGAAGCACGAGAATCACCAAAACTGGTATTGTCAAAAAAACTGGTTTTCAGATGTCAGCAACAAAAAATGCTTTCATTAGAATTCCCTGAAAGATCCGTAAGGATTTCCTTAAATCCATAATCCATGGGCTGTGTCTTCAACAGCTGTGTTGCGTTCAAGACACAACCCAGTCCTCTGAGGGTTCTCACTCCAACAGTAAATCTCACAGCACGGTGCAGGAATGTTATCTTTTCCTCCAAAGTACCAACATCTCCAACTTTGGACATAGACGGATCCCACATGTATTTACTTCCCCATAGTTCAACTATGTGCTACCAGACCCTGCTGAACTTTCACTCGAAACTCAGCAGTCAGCCTTTTCTGCAGTCATTGTTGTCTCAGCTGTTATTAGGTGGGGAATTACACGTAATATCTCTTTACAATGTACAATTCACCTTTTTTTTCAGTGAACTCTTCGACCCAAAACAGAGGCTGGAGAGGATATTTTTGTCATCTGGAGGTCTCATCTCTGAACACCCACATATATATACTGTATGTATAAAGTATATACAGAGGCAGATGGTAGCCGTCCAGTCTAAGTTTTACTATACAAGGTCTACAGTAGAGAAGAGACACAAGAACATGATTTATTGACAACCTCCCCCAAGAAACTTGGCAGCACAATGGGTTGAAACAGCAGTATGGAAATAGTGTCCTCCAGCCAGCAGGCACTTAGGCTTCTGTATGTGACTGGGAGGCAGACTGAAATTCACTTAGGAGGGGGAACGGGATGACTGATGAGAGCATTAGCCAACAGAATCAATATGCTTGCTTTCCACCGCAGCATCTTATGGACTTGTCAAAGGAAACGTTCAGGCTACTCCTCTGTAATCACAGCCTATCCTCGCAATCTGCTCCCTCGCTGCTTTAGCACGCTGGGTACAGTGTGTGGAAACACAAACCACATGTGGTAAGAGGAACTGCCTTAAAAGCGGAAAGACGCTCCAGTGCCCCAGTGACACATCTGAAATACTGAAATCGTCTGAACAAAAAGGCAGAAGAAGAGTATTCAGGAAATTTTTGCAACAGCTCTTTAACAAGATAAAGATCCTCATCCTGTTTGGTAAACAGCCGCCTGGCGTTGCGGGTGCTGCCCAATCAGGACCACAGCAAAGCACGAAGAGACAGACATTTGTAATTGCTGTTTCAGTTTTGCATGCTGGGACTAGACCGGGCTGTAATTATGTAGCTAGTCTATCCCTGCTTTGCACTAGGATCATCTTCTGAAGGAGACATGTCATGACAAGGTCCACCCTGCAGCAGATAACCCAACTCACTCCTCACAGATTTCATATTGACTATGTAGGAGACATGTTGCAAAGTTCATATTTTTATCTGCTGGATTCCAGTACAACTAAATGGGATCCTTTAAAAAGAAATGCAGAGATGACATGCAGTGTCGCTTGTATTTTAAAGCATGCTGTGCGTTTAAATTCCTTGTCTGACTGTGCAGGAAGACTTTCCCAAGTCGATAGAAGACATGCAATGTTGGACTGTGCAGCCACAGCACAAGATCAACAATGACATCATCCGTCAGCTAGACAGAAAAACACCCACCCCACCAAGGGAGCAGAGGTGACTTGATCACAGCAGCATAGAGCAGAGTCACATAGAAAAGTCTAGCCCAAAATGGAATCGCACAGAAGTAAACAGAGCCGAATAAAATGTACAGACAACGTTAGAATTTGTTTTCTGGCACATTGCAAGCATGTTAGAAAGGTTAAAGCTGTAGAATGTTACAAAAAGCATTCTGATACTCATTTATGCTAATATTAAGACAGATTGGTTGCTAAGGCTCACTGTGACAGACAACTGGCTTTTCTGAAAGCTGTTCTGGGTCTCTGCTCTTCTAAATCATTGGCCCGAGGAAAGCATCCTAAACTGGAATGGAGGAGTGCACTGAACCATGAACCAGTGTCGCAGCATTTCTGTATCAGAGTTATACAGACACTTTTGCTTTTGGCTGCTTACTTTTCTGCAGGACTAACAATAGTTTATTTTTGTTGTGTTGAGATTCCCCAATCAAACTGATGTTGATGCTTTTTAAAAATCATATTAACATAAACTATTTACAGATCACTGTGTCTAATCTTTTCTGCTTCCTAAGTAAAGACGAAGGCATCATCAGCACCGTCTGTGATGATCAGGCTGTCATCAATGTGTCTCAATGTGCAGTTTCATCAGCTCTGCAATATCCTCTCTGTCTCTGGAATAAAATCAAAGCACTCTCAAAAAAAAAAAAAAAAAAAGATTGTCAGTATAGAAAACTAGATGCAAACTGAATGTTCCTGCTTCTCGTTCTTGATTGACATATTTGTGCCTCGTCAACACCTTTACTTCAGTATGAAATGCTGTTTGGCGCTGCGGGCAGTCCATGACATGTGTGGCTTCTTCTCGGGGGAGGGGATGACACCCACAGACATCAAGCCTCTCCGGTGTGTAATTATAGCTCTGTGGCTGAAACAAACCCTGACCTTGGTCCAGTTATAGTGGGAACTGAAAAGCTGCACAGCACTGCTCCATTCAAAGACTGGGCTTGGGTGAAGGCAAACACTCTGTTCATGTGATATTATGGGCTGTTTTGGACCGTTGACCCTCGAGGCATTTATCATACTAGGTTAGGCAAATATGACCAAGAATCACATGACTGCAGTATGTTGAAAAAATACCGGGTTATTTCTGCATTTTGTCAAACTACATGAGACAATGACCTGGCAAAAATCAAAACTATAAGCTCAGTTGTGAAGATAATGCCTTTCGCTTTAGTCGAATGACATTACAAAGAACTGCTTGTGCTCTCCTGTCACCCAAAAGCATTTCCGTATATCTGATATCTTTTAAAAAAAAAATGGCAGACTGACACTTTTCATCTATAAGCCATGCTGAAACCTGAGCCCCAACAACCAGGGATACCATTTGTATGCCTTTTAGCAACACTTTCTATGGCAAGCCGGTTTTCCGATGGCAAGGAATCCATGCAGAGCTCAAGACAAAGCTGAGTATCTTGCCCTGCAAAAGGCCACACCCTTCAATTAAGTGTTATACTACAGTATATTCTGCACAGCACCCAAGGGCTCTCTGTTGACAAATCAAAGTTCAGAGAGAATATCAAGACGCTGTAAATTTACATTTCACAACTCTTACAGACAGTCTCCACCTACATCTTGCAGTTTAATCCTCTATGAGTCACTGTTCGCCAAACAGGTCTCCCATCTGAGATCACCAACTGCCACCAATGAGAGAGGCTTTGAATGACAGCATTTCAAGCACACTGCAGTATACAGAACATTCTTCAGATATTCATTTTGTGAAAAATCTTTCACCAAGGGTGGTTTGTTTGTCACTTCATCCTTTACAAAGACATTTCCTTGCTGCTCATGTTTAGGATCCAGTTACCTATTCCAGTATTTCAAAAAAATTGACCTGCAGGAATAAACCAAGGCAATAACAATTCTTGTAGCCTTTACTACCAGATGAGTGTAATGTCTGAACTAGTGCCTTATCACTTCAAGCCCCTTTGACCTCTCTGCTTATGAGTCAGCCAGACCAAAAGTGCCGCACTCCAGACCTAATGAGCCGTTGGACCAGTCTACACCACACAGGCCTATGGGTATCATAATACTCAAGTCATATGACTGCGTGGGAAGAGCCACAGGGTAAAGGATGTGTTTCTAACCAGAAAGCCAGCTCTGCAAAAAAAAAAAAAAAAAAAAAAAAGTCACTTAAGGTCTGTGGCAAGAGATCACAGCAGTTCAAATATCATCCCCATGACGTGTCAACCCATAAAACACCATGAGGAGAGTATTTGTTGCTGCTGCATGGAACCACCTGCACAAAGTAAATGTGTAACGATTCATTCATTGCATCAATGCATCAATTAGAAATTATGCCAACTGGATCAAACTGCTAAAAGAAATGAAAAGAAAGAATCACTCTGACTTTGGGATGAATATGAAATGCTTTGAATCCATTCATTCATGATTCTTACAAAAAAAAAACAAGATCTAAAGCTGTATTGATCTAACACAATAGTATGAATTGCAACTTTTTTGTCAATGATGTAGTTTTAGAATAAGAGTAAGAGAGTAAGAGTTGTCTTTATTGATCCCCGAAGGAGAAATTCAAGGTAATATTTAAGTAATTAAGTAATTCTGTTGACTGATTTTTTTCATATTTCAGAATAAAAAAGAAAGAAGAAATAGTCTTTCATTGCATGTTTATAGATATATAAATTGGGCTACAGGTACTGAATTCAAATTCAAATCAAATCTCCAACTAGTGAATCATCGGTTATTTAAAGTAGTGTAACTGATGACTCTTAATGAGTTCAAACAGTCAGATGAAGGGAGACCAGTCATTTAGTAAAATGTTGACCATTCCTTGCAGGGGTAGCTACTCCACCAGACATAGCCATCATTTCAAAAGGGAGGGGGATGAATGCACAGGAGTAAAAAAAAAAAAAAATTACATAAACTTAATCCAACAGGTATGTGTCACTTTTGTTGTGTGCATATATTAATTAGTAGTAGTGGTAATTCACCTGCTGCAGGGGGGGGTGTCAGCAGTGAAGCTTTGCTGAGTCCACTGTTGCTGCCTGCTCCCTGACCTGAGCCTTGTATACTATTATGCTACTCAGGATCAGACAGAGCATCGACTTAATCTGGATTTTTTTAAACCTGTATAAGCAAGTCTTTTCTTTCTCTTTCTTTTTCTCTCTCTATGACAATGTGTAAGTGGAATGAAGCGAGGCGGACAGTTACCAGAAGTGAGGGGGGCAGGATGCATGTCCCATCCCCCGTGTCCGCTACGCCCTTGTAACTCCACCACCACCACGACCACCACGACCACCTACCTAATAAGAGGGCCAAGGAGCAGCAGGTGCATGAAGAGGACTAGAGGCCGGTCTCTTCCCAAGTCTCTATGAATGAATGTCAGTGCCAGCTGAATTAACACAGCGGGCACCAGCATGAAAGCAATGGTGAAGCCCAACCAAATGGTATCCCCGCTCTTGTGGTACCTGCTGCACACTACCGAGGCGCTGATGAACTCGGCACAATACAGCAAAGTAGCCAGGACAACGCTGAAAGGAGGCTTGATGTGACTGTGATTGACTACCAGCATGACTCCGTTTTCCACCGTGGCAGAGTCCGGCTGGGACTGCTCCATGTCCGAGATTTCCCTCTCCTCCTCCATGGCCACTTCGTCGAAAAGTGCAGGAACTGCTCTAGAAAAAGGCGAGGTTGATCTTTTTTATTTTCTTAAACTAACACGTCTTCTCTGTCACAGCTGTTTGTCCTGTGGAAGCCGGTCTAGCATTACATCGCTGTAAACAAATTATTTCCTCCTGATGCGGTGTGTCTCTGCCAGGCTAACACTTAACATCAAGTTGATCATCGCCGATTACCCATTGGTTGAAACACTCCTTTGTGCACATAGCTCCTGTGGCAGGGACCCAGTCATCCCCCAAATGTTTTACTGCCAGATATCGACCAACGTGGCGATACCACCCCGTGTGGCCACGGAAAACTAACGTTAGCCTACCACCCGAAAAGATCTCGGCACAGTTGCCTTACTGCCGCTGTGTTGTTGGATCGGCAAAGTTCAACGCCGCAGCGCCGTCCCGTCATAGCTAACGTTTGCCCGGCCGATCATGGTCGAAACTCGTAGGTGAAACGTTTGAAAAGCCTCATTGTTCCTCACATGAGAGAAACTGAGCTCGGATTCCAGCTGTAAAGTCTCACGGCAGGCTGTGAAAGGCAGGTGTGTCCCAACATGCTTGTGCTGTTGGTGGTTCGTATCCCAGCGTCGCTCGCAGTGCTCAGGGTCCTAATGCGGAGTGAACGGGCACGGCTGCATGAAGTTACACGAAGACAGTCAGGGCAAAACCGGAAATTGCATGTTCTTGCCTTCATATTAAAAGTACAAATGTGTGTGGTATGTGATTTGAGCAGCCGTAATTATGGGGGTCTTGTTCAGGGCGACTTGACTGTGGAAATACGTTGTGAAGAGGGTAATAATAGAAAAAAAGGAAGTAAAATTTGCACGTTAAAAAAATCTCAGGATTGAAAATTAAATAACAGCAAAAATGTAAATAAATAAATAAGAACAAGCACAATGAAAGCAGAGCCAAATGACAAAATGAATAATTAAAAAAAGGTGAGAGAGATAAATAATTACAAAGGTTTTCGAAATATTAATGCGGCATTTGTATGACGTTGTAACAGTAGCTCATTAGGGTTTTATTTTGAAATCTGTGACCGGGAAATTAACTCATTTTCTGCCTAGCTTAACACGGCTGCAACGCGCTGATGTCAATGCCATTAGTGTTTGCTTCCTATGAATACAGAGGCCTGGGGGTATTCCATAAAGAATAACTCAGCTGTGGAAAAGATTAGACTATTGTTTACCCCAGATACAATCATTTGAATCTGCGTTTTAAAAAAAGTTGATTGAAAAAAAAGGTCATTGTAGGGTTTAATAAAGGTTATCATGATTCTTGACTTGCTCATAAACAGAATTTCATAAGATATTTCACAACACTTTTTAAAGTTATCCGGCTAACTTGCCGATCCTGCTTTCTGAAATACCCTCCAAAACGTTGGAATAGATAAATATCTAGATAAAGAAATAACGCTGAATACGTGTAAATGTGCTAAACTGAACGCAGAGGAGGACAAGGTTGGGAAAATCCCATAGGCTTCTCTGTCCGTATAAAATAGCTACACTAATTAATGAGACATAAAAGATAAATGGTAAGGTTCACAGGCACCCACTGCAAACAGAATATTGCACTGACTTCCATGTTCACTCTGTTCACGACACATATTTTTGCTCTATTAACTTGTTGCAATACAAGAGTATACCCCTTGGCAACAAGTCATATAGCTGGAGGTATTATATACTAATTTTTTTTATCCAAATGGCAACACTATAGAGGGCATGCATAGAGAGATCAGTTCCTCTCTCTTTCCATTTTTAGCCTCCACCAGCAGACAGAGCCATGCCAGAGTGGCCTTCCAGGCCTGGGAATGAGGCAGCAACATGAACAGGTGCAGCAGACACATATGTGATCAGTCAGCTATAAAAAATGACTCAATATTCTGATTCATTTTTACACAGGATTATTTATCTTCATCAAAGTGGTCTTTGCAGAGGCTACATGCTCATTATAAAATAATAATGCCATATTTGTGATTCAGTGAAACAGAACCAGTTTTGTATTTGCTTAACTACTATGCAAACAAGGATTATCAACCTCCATTGGCAGAGTACCATTTGATATTGCCTATTTGATATTTCCAATGCAAAACTCTGAAAAAAGACAGCTGTTATAGAGCCCAAATTCAATATGACCTGGCATTTAAAAACAAGTCCAACAGCCTCTTCATGTGTTGATTGTGTTACTGGAAGTGTCATTACAAAACTCCCTTTCCCTAAAGAGTTTTAATTTCCTGTAGTATGGTAGTGTTATGACAAATGTCTGCAGAGCTAAGTTTAACTTTCATGCCTTTTGCCCTTCAGTAAGACTACAACAACATAGAAACAACAAAGGCATGTTTTTCCAAGTATATCTGTAAACTGAGCTGCACTCTCCCTGTGAACTGCGATACAGTTTCAACACAAGACACACAGAGCTCACCCCAAACATCACAATCTCTCCCTGTCTAATCAGATCTTATCCAAGTCAGAGACATGAGCTCTCATTGTGAAGGGGGGTCGACGCAAACTACTGAAGGCTTGTCATTACTAATGCATGTGTTTGGCGGGGCAGTGGTGTGGGTCAGTGACTTCATAGTGCAGGGACTGTACACTCTGTGGAGCCACAGGGGAAGTGAAAGACTGAGGTCCTGTCATTATCCAACAAGTCAGCCTTACAGAGCGCCTGGCCTGCACCCAGTACACAGCATCACCATCCAATTGGATCAGTGCAGGGGTGCTCCCCTCTTCAAAACAGAACAAAAAGCTGGGTGCATTTCTGTCTCTGTCACAGACTCTTCAAATCAGACTGAAAAACAGAATATTTGCCCTACATTTGTTTTGAAATATCAGCAATGTTTACATTTTGAAGCAGAAAAGGGGTCTAGCTCTATCCCAGGTTCCAAAATCAGCTCTCAGGTGTCTGAGATATGTTTGCAATGTGGAGAACAGGAGCAAATGTGGGTGTGTGGTTACTAAATTCAGCTGCTGCTGTTGTTGCTCTATGTGTGCGAATGCATGTGTCAGAGCAAGTGTGTGTGTGTGTGTGTGTGTGTGTGTGTGTGTGTGTGTGTGTGTGTGTGCGTGCGTGTGTGCGTCTGG
>OMKZ01008121.1:53157-69273 GCA_900302535.1 Neoniphon sammara | reverse complement strand
AGTTTTTATTCCTCCCGCCCCCATTTGATTGACTCTTCAGCTGCACCTGTTATCCTCCACTAGCCTCAACAAACAGTAGTGAGTAACAGTAACTGTTAGCTTGTTAGCACGGCACGCTGAGGATTATTTTACCAATCTAACATTATATCAGAAGAGGTGAGGGCTAGCAAAGCTCTTCAATCTAATATGGAGCTTTAGCTAGCGATGGTGTCAGTCGTGGACTTTCTCACATCAACTCTGAAACTACAAGCCTCCAAAGTGTCAGTTTTTAGCAAGTGAGCTCTACGGTAATGTTAGCTAGGAAAACATTAGCTAACATATTGTTGCAGTGCTAGTAGGACAATAGACAATATTGTTACCCTACAAGGGGAACTAAAGCCCACCCAGCCCTGCTGGAATGGATTACTGTAGAAAATACAGACCCTAAAACTCCATTTTATTACAGTTACTGACTTTTAGTAACTCTCAGATCTTGGTGGAAGATGAAGATAGTACTCAAGAATACTAATACTAAATAAGAAAATCCATGTTTTAACAAGGTTTACCATCCCTTTAATAATAATTTAATGCTTTATTGATTCCCATGGAGAAATTGCCCCTCCATCTCCTTTTCCTGTGCAGGAGGGTCAAAGGTCAGGGTTAGCTACATACAGCACAGCGCCCCTGCAGCTTAGCGTCTTTTTCACTGATTACTGTATCATACAAAATGGCAGGCTGAGCTGTTCACTGTCATCCATAGCCCTCCAGCAATTCTGTATTTGATGAGGAAACATCGCTTTTCTTATGGCTGTTGTAAATATCTCTAAGTTGAACTACTTTGATAAGTGTGTAGCACTTATTTATTATTATTGTTGTTGTTATTATTATTTTTGTGAATAAAAAAATTCTTCCACTGGAATAATTTGGAGGTGAAAGGTGTCTATAACTGCAAAAGTGTCAACCAGCAAGGCAGGTTTCTCATTGCCGTATTCATGTACATGACAGATCTGTTTGTTATTCTTGTTATAGTTCTACCGTACAAGTTGATGCTGGCTTCTATTTTATAAAAAAAAAAGAAAAGGAAAAAGAAAACAAAAGAAATGAAGTGGACAGTTTTCATCTAACATGCAGTCTTGGCAATGCAAGCTTTGGTGTTTTTTCTGGTCGGCACACAAAATATCATGTAGCAAACACAATATGCCTTTTGGGTCCCATTGAAAAAGCTAATACAAATATCTTCCTCTATTATTTTTGAATAAAGCGAGGTTTTTTTTTTTTTCTTCTAGCAGCCCTCAGTGCTCTTAGAGCTAAATCGTCTGAGGCTCTTGTCTCTGTGGTGTGTAAATATTGCTGGACTTTGGCAGTGTTTTAGACATTGCAAGCTATAAAATATGTCTGCTGGGTCACACTGGCTCTGTGGCCAGGACATTATGGTCAAGATGTAAATAATAGTCCTCCACCATGGGAACTCTTTTCATGGGGAAAATATGTAACTTAACGGATATAATTTAGACTTAGAATTCATTGGATGGATCCAGGAACTGTTTGTAATTTCTTTTCCTTTCTTTTGATGTGTATTAATATTTGTGTCATAAAACACCAAGAGTCAATGAAACATTTTCTCTTTGTTTTTTTTTTTTAACTCTAAAGTGTGAGGTAATTGAAAATTATAGTTTGTTTCCCTCAGTGTAAATGTACTGTGGCTGTTTTCGTATGGTATCAAGTTGTCTCTGTTGTCTTTATTGGTTATTGGTTTTTAATATTAACTCAACTTATTATTAATCAGCCAAGAAGGAATAATGTAATCAAACTCACAAACAAGGGTCACATAATATTTATTCCATAAAACATCCACTATATATATATATATATATATATATATATATATATATACACACACACACACACACACACACACACGTATGTGTGTGTTATATACATATATATACATATACATATCTATATGTGTGTGTGTATGAGTTAGAGTCCCTGTCTCTCACACACATTGTTTTCCATTTTTCATCACCGTTTGCGTCTTTAAAGTTAAGGAGTTGGAAGACCGTATCTAATTGTAAAGTCACGTTGCTATTGGTCCATTGCCATGTTAATTGGCGAAGGGACGGCCTGTAAACTATTTAGGTGTTGGCAGTAGTTTGTCCTCAGTGGCATGCTCAAAAGACAAAGAGGATGGACTCAGGACTAGAGCAGTACTCCTCTGCTCGCACTGGAATTTGTAGGTAAGCGTCAGTTGGATGTTTGTGGCAATAAAGTGAACAAAAATATAAAAGACACTGGGGTTGATACTGTTGTGACATATCCGGGTGGTTGGCAGCGCCTTAGAATAAACCAGACAGGTATTTCGACGTTGTTTATGGTGGAGCTAGCCAGAGCAGCACGAGGCCAAAATGCTCATATGCTGCATTCAAGTGCACTCGTAATCTGGGACAGGAGAGAGGGATCATTGCAAGTAATACCTCACAATCAGCAAGAGGCGAAATGGACCGTGTAATAAAAGTACCTAGTGCAGGTCCAATTTTAACAAACCAGCTACAGAAGAATGCTGAAATTTATAACAAAATGTGTAGCAGGTAAATTTCTTATTCTTTATCTGAAAATTCCTGCTTCACAGTTGCATTTTTAGCTTTGTGGCGAGGTCACATTTACATTCTTACGATATTTCCGACTACACTTAAACACAACTTTATTTACAAGAGGAAACGTGTGACGTTGCCACTTAAAAGTTGGACGGTGTCTTGTTGAGAAACTTCAAATGCCACTATCACCTGTCTGGAAAACAAAGCTTACCCCTCTGTAGTTAGATGGATCAGTTTGGTTCTTCATATCGAAATCGTTATCATGCTGTTAACAGTGGCATTTGCAGGTATAGTGTGTTTTCTAAAGATAAACGGTGGGCTAGCTAGCTGATGTTAGGACTTGCCGTTCCCCTTTTTTACACAGCTGTCCACAGCTTTGAATAGCAGACCAAAACTATGAACTTTGGCTTTTTTTTTTTTATATAGTAACTTTCAATAATCTTTGGCTTTTTAAGGGCGTTTTCCCACTCAGTTCCTCTAAGTTCTAACATGTTGCTTTGTTTACCAATCGTGGTGACAAGATAATCTTCCGTTTATATAGAGGAAGTCTTACGTTCCTTTTTTTTTTTTTTGCCCCGACCATGTGTCAGACATTTTATGTGTAGTTTCTCTCTCGTAATGGAAAAGCTACCCTGGTTGGTGTTGCTTCCATACACTGGAATTAAACCCTATCTTTCTCTTACAGGCAATTCATAAATGGCTCTTGCAGATTTGGTCGAAGGTGTCACTACCGACATGAATTGCCTGTTAGGTCATCAACCCAAATATGCAGGCACTTTCAGAAAGGTGTATGCTGGTATGGTCAGCGCTGCAGGTGAGTGGTTTGCCTTTAAAATAAATAAATAAATAAATGCGTACAAATCTGATAACTTTATGCACCCACTTCTTCAACAAACTAGATATTTCTCTCCCCAGATATCTCCATGTCCTTCAGCCTGATGATGATGCAGCTGTTTCAGGTAGAAGGGGTTTGGTGCCTCACACGTACTCCTCTTGTGTCAGAAATGCACTGCCTGACCGAAGAGGGTCTGAGCCTGCTCTCCCACAGGCCTGGGTGATGTCCAGCCAAGGACGCAGGGGCTCAGAGTCTGCATTGGTCAGTGACGCAAACCTTCAACACCTTCAACACAACTTTGAGCGCCTGACCACAGATATTTCTGAGGAGGAAGGGTCACAGGATCATGTACTTGACCTGGGTACTTCAGGTTTCAACATTTATGAAACTAACTTTTCTCAGCATTGGTGTCTTATGTATAGTTTTTTTTTTTTTTTTAATTTTTACTTTTCTTGGCAGACACTCGCTCGACTTTAACAGCTTCCCAGGAGTCAATCCAGAGTTCAAATACATCAGAAGCAGGCACATCTAATGGCAGAAATCAGCAGGTTTGATGTCCTTTACTCATTTTTGAACATTAAAATATTGTAGGGTTGTTCAGTTTGATTGCAAAGTTTATCTCTGTGCCAAGCAGACTTCATCCAAAGAGACTGCAGAGTATGGCGGTGCTGCTGCAGCTCCTGGTGTCCAAGAGGAAACGGAGGCCTTCCTCCAGAGTAAAGACGTGACCTGTGGCATCTGCATGGACAAAGTGTATGAAAAGATGAATCCCGATGAACAGCGCTTTGGCATCTTGCCTAACTGCAATCACTCCTTCTGCTTAAAGTGCATTGTTACCTGGAGGAAAACTAAAGACTTGCGGGAAGAAGTTATAAAGTAGGTTTCAGCAGTTTTAATGTTAAATTTTACATGCATCTGTGACTACACGTTAAAGATTTAAGGGTTTGACTTGACGTATCTCTTTCACCCTCAGGAGTTGCCCACAATGCCGAGTGAAGTCTGCCTTTTATATCCCTAACAACTACTGGGTTGAAGGACAAGCAAAAGAAACTCTTATTGCTTCCTTCAAAGAGAAATGCAGGTTAGTGCCTGTCAGATGGAGTTTTAATAGCAGTACTCATCACTACAGCAGCATTTATTTCCTGTTTGAGACATAGTAGATCAACAACTGATACATTTGTGCAGTGCAGTTGGTTAAAATGAATTTTATCAGGATGTTTTCTGATTTTTTTTTTTTTTCCTTCCTGCACATTTAAAGCTGAATGACCCTGCCCAAAATTAGCTATGCATAAGTTTGCCTGTTGGATATTTTATAGTAGTCACATAATTTGCATGAAATGTGAGGCCCACAATGAATTGCACTGGTTTTAGGAAAAACGAGCACAGCACCCACAGATCCTATTTTTCTGATTTTCATGATTCCAGCAAAAGAAGATGCAGTTACTTCATGCGATATGGATGCTGCCCCTTCAAATCAGAGTGCATTTATCGACATGATGCAGCCTATCGTCGCCGCTCCTCACATCTGGTAAAATAAAGTCAAGATGTAATCGTTATTTGTGATGTGTTATCCATGAGACAGTGGATTTCTCTGATGGTGGAGCTTACTCTGATGCTCTTCAACAGTCTCTTACAGACGATGTAGACGACCTGGACGGCCTGCAGCTGCTTGATTTTGTCATAGCCATGACTCTCCTCTCTGACTTGGATGATGACGACAGTGACCTCGCTTTTTACCTGGGCGATGATTATGACTTCTGAGCGTTCCCTCCCCTCTGTGCTGAAATGCCCTGAACACTGCCTTAATCATTGGCCCCAGAAAACTACATGGCTAGTTGATTTGACTCTCCTACCCTACTTCTTTCAGTCGTATCTTTTGAGCAGTCATACACTAGTTTCAAGCACCGCCAGGTAGACTTACTGGCTTATTTAGATTTCTGTATCTAAGAGCTTGTACTTATTTTGAGCCTTGTGGTTAGATTTTTTTCTTTTTCCTACTTCCCCTTGACTGTGGTGGTTCCAGCAGATTGTTAATGTTAACAGCTCCTATACCTTTGCTACTGTAGCATTAATCTGGCTGAGTGTTTGAATCTATAAAGTCTGACCTGCCCATTTGCACCATTTTGATATTTTAAAAGTGTGTGTGTGGATGGCATTTTTAATTATCTAGGTAATGTGTACTATATCCTGTTACTAACGATCATGATTTAAGATGCTTACCTCAATAGATAGGCATTGATACTGTTTTCCCAGTTTTTTTTTTTTTGGTGTGATAAACAAAATGTCAAGATTTTTATTATTTTTTTATAACAAGTTGTATTCATACACAAAAGAAAATAAACATTGTTTCACATTTTGCCTCACTGAAAGAATTTGTCTTGCTCTTGTTTGACTCTAACATTTGTAACGCTGTATCCCACCTGCTATGAGACTTATTTGCCTTACCTTCAAGTTGAGGACAGACATTTGAACAATTTTTTTTTTTGGAAAAAAAAAATGTACCCTGATATGAGAATATTTTAGTTTGTACTCGGGATGAAATTGCTCTGATGTCATACTTGAACATTGAAAAATAGATTTGAAAGTGGTGAGATTGGAACATGGGTGTTAAACTATCATTTTTTTTTTGTAACAACTTTCTAGTCAATTAAATTATATTGAAATGACCCTCCTTCATTTTAATTAGGACCCCATATGAGCCCTTCAAGGTCCCCTAAGCGTCGCCGAACCCCACTTTGACCCCCACTGCCTTTACTTTAGGATGTAGCGTCGTGTTGGAATGTGTGTATTTTTTAAACACTAGATGGCGACGTGAAGTAAAGATTTCAATAAATTTCTATTCACGAAGAAGAAAATGTAAATAGAAGTGGCGGGCTTGGGACAGCAGCGGTGACTACCGGAGTGTTAAAAGAAGAAAATTTGTTTGGGGGAAAAAATGTCTCGGATGCTGTTGTGTTGTGATAAGAGTCTGGATACCGACATGTTGCTGAACCGGTTTGACGGGCGGACGAAGCTGCTGGTTGGGTCTCTGATGTCCGGAGCCTCCGGGACCCGCAGAGCTCTGACTGTTTTCCGCAGACAGCAGCGGTCCAACCCACAGTTGGCACTAAACAACTTTATAGAAATGCTTTGCCAAGAGGAAATATGCCCAGAGAATGAGGCCCAACGGCTTACAGTGTAAGTAAACTGCGGTCATGATGTTTACTTGAAATGACATAATACTTAAACCAGAGACCGTGTCTAAGTAGGTATAAGCATCTGGACATCGACAGCATTGAAGGATGGACAGGTGGTGGATATAAACTTTTCCCCCTCAGGTGAAATTTGGCACATATACAGTTGGAGCTTTGACACATTTTCCATCTGAAATATGATTACAATTGGCTGGTCAGGACTAGTCGTCATTTCACAGCGTTGCCAGTGAAATGAAAATGAGATGTTTTATCTCTCATATCGCACCAGACCCTTTGGATTAGGGATTTTCAAACTTTGTCATGTTTCAGACCCCCAAGTTGACTTTCATTACGGCATGGGCCCCATTTGAAGTGACTCTGTCCTAGGGACCCTGATATGGAAAGAGATTGTTTTATGTTAACTTTTAAATTGTTTCAATGTCATATTTGAACACTGACAAATAGATTCAAAGTGGTGAAATTGAAATATAACATTAAAAAAATTACTCGTACATTATTGGTGTTGTAACGATTTCTAGTTAATTAAAATATATAAAATGTTGCTGAGGACCCTCTGGAAGCCCCTCAAAGACCCCTGCAGGTCCCAAGCCCCCACTTTGAAAACTACTGTTTTAGGCTATATATTGTCCAGGTTTAGGCCAAACAAATTACATATTTAAACAACAGCTGTCATTATCATATATCATTAAAGAAGCCCATATGTACTAAACTGAGGCATAGACGTTCACTGAATAAATAAATAAAATTTCACACCCTCTGCTCTTCCTCTCTAGTAAACCGCTGGTATGCCTGTTTCCAGTGTCGTTCAAGCAGAACCTGCTGTCCTTCATCCATCTGATTCGCTCCGCTCTGCCTCGGGCTGATGTGCTTCATCTGCTCAAGTGCCTCAGGCAGGAGGCTTGTCCCGACCCCTGGGTCACTGCTCTGCTTACACAGGTGGAGAGAGACTTGGGAGCCACTGTGGAGAAACACCTGTACACTGAACTGTGCAGCCAGCGACTCGCAGAGCTGTGTCGGGGTTTGGTCGGTCCTGGCGGGGCAGGAGGGTGGGCCAAGTGCTTCTCTGGTCAAAAAGTAGCATCTGCGTCACAGAGTGCTTCAGATTTATCAGAGCTGGGGACACAGAGGAAAAGGAAGAGCAGCTTAGTGACTCCTGACTCGGATGCTGAGGAAACTGAACAGCAGAGTAAACGGCTGAAGGTGGATTTCTCTCCGGTGAAGGGGAACTGTGGCAGTGAGGGTGCCACCGCTGAGGAACAGGGTGTAACAGAGGAGACCTCAGGAATATTAGGATACGTCCCTGCAGAGGCATCAGCTGAAGAAGTGAAGCGGACACCAGACAACCAGTGTGATGCCCTGTCTGAGCAAATACAGGTAAACAGGATCAACTTTTTGTCTAATGGATTGTTTTTGTTCTATTGCCCATTAAAAAGGTTTTTATGATTTTCAAAGTACCTTGACTTGCTCCTGTTTAATTTTCTTGCCCTCTGACCATCTAGTT
This sequence comes from Neoniphon sammara, assembly GCA_900302535.1. Classification (NCBI taxonomy): domain Eukaryota; kingdom Metazoa; phylum Chordata; class Actinopteri; order Holocentriformes; family Holocentridae; genus Neoniphon; species Neoniphon sammara. Next base: position 61,170 of record OMKZ01008121.1, on the reverse strand, counting down.
ACTCCACCTTTTTCCCTCACTTTTTCCAGTCAATTTGAGTTTTCAGGGAAAAATAGGATTTCTAAATGATGGTTGTTTACCCTCTAACATGACTGACAGAACACAAGCTTACCAGCCACAAGCCAAGGCTTCAGCAAGTGGCGGTAATTTCCTTAAGCAGTTGTACTAACTTAGCCTGATTTTCTTTATCTGATGTTATATTGATATCATCTCATGGACTCTAATCTTTATTAATTAATTATTATTAATCTAAGATTTATTTTCCCCAGGGCTCAATTCTTCAAATCAAAGAATTGCTGCAAAGTCAGACAGAGGTAAGAAGACACATATTTTATGACATACAATATTTTTCTAGCCAGCATATTAAGCACCAACTGGGAGTGACACTGCCTCTTCTTTGTTGTCTGTTTTCAGTGGGACCAGAGCTCCACAGACGTGTTCAAACTGTTGAATGAATGTGACTCCAACCAAGTATGTTGAGCTATGAAGCAGTTTTTTTTTTCATTCTCCTGTTATAGCTATATTACGCGAGAGGTGTTTGCTGTGGGTATAGGCATGATGGTATTGTGGCTGTTAAAAGTACCTCCACTACATTTTGTTGGCATCACCATATTGCCCATAATAACAGTAAAAAAAAACACCTTTTTGAGTATTAGTGCTTTAATATCATGGTTACAAACATATGTCTACTGTCTCAAAACTGTTCATTCGAGCGGTGTCTGTATGTAAAAATTAAGGAGATAAATTTGCCAAAAAAAAAAAAGGTGAACTAATAGCTATCTCCCTGGTTACCACACGCTATCATATTACATTTTCCGTAAAGCAGATGTAGGTGTGCTTTACAGCTGCATGTAGCACAGCTGGAATCACTCATTGACCTAAAATGATGGGCCTAATCGCAGCCTTTGACTCGCTTGTCTAGGTGGAGGCGTTGTGCAGCGAGCTGAGTCTGTCTGACCTACCAGAGCAGACATTGACTAAACTGTGCATCAGTGTTTTGGCTCTGTCTCCTGACCTCAGCTACAGCACAGCAGCCACACTCATCAAGAGCCTCCTGCTGGGAAAGGTACCTCACAGCTACAGGACACTTAAAGGGACGTGAAATGTATCACTTTGTTGATACTGATGAGATGTCATACTGTACATACAGGTCCTGTCGCTGTCAGAGCCGGCCTCCAGATGTCTTGTCACTGCAGCCACATCACTCTGTAGTCGATATCCCAGACCAACTTGCCATGCTCTGATCGGACCTGTTCTGGAAGAGAAAGACATAGGTGACAGGAAGCTTTAGCTATGATCGGGTGCCAATATTAATTAACTTTTCGTTTGATAAATGAGTGAGTCAGAGATTCCTGTTTTCAGTGCTTGTGTGATACAGTATTTATCCCAGAATGAAAAAATATAGTTTTTCATTTGCCCTTCCCTCTTCAAGGAGGTCAAAGTTCAAAGTTGTTGAAGGGTGATTTCTCAAATCAGTCCGACACAATGATGATGAACACTGACCTTTCATTTTAAAGCAAAATTGAACTTTGAACAAGTCCCAATACCCATTTTTTCCTGTAATTTATGATTTATGATATGATTTAGTTTAAGTTCTTCCTGGTGGAAGATAACTATGCAGAAGTTTCCTACAAATGCTAGGGGATCAGCTTTTTCCAATTAAGGAGAATAACTACTTTCCAGTTAATGAGAATAACAACAGAAGAGATAATCCAATTTGTTCATTTACACGCTAAAAGTGTTATTTTGGGACCAGTTTTGCTGCATTATGGAAGTGAATGGAGAGTTACAAACATAGGATTCTGAATTAGAAGCCCAGGTTAGCATGAAGCAACTGTTGAGGATATTTTGCCACCATATAGACTCACATCACATCCAGGTAACTGTGCAATCCAACACTCTAGCAAAGTTCAATTTTGCTAAAATAAACTTTTTTTTCTGTACAGGGAACCCTCAAGCTGAGCTGCTGAATAGACTGATTGAAGACTGCCTGGAGCCTCACTACAGACTCCTGGTGCTTCAGTGAGATAAACCCCATAATATTTTTAATAGAACTGCTGTTAAAAGTCTGAAGAAGCACAAATTAAATGGCAACAAATTGTGATGATGATAATAGGTTGATGCAGTCATTATTTTTCTACCCAGAATGACATTCAAAATTGTGTGGAGTGAGGCCGTGCTGTCCATTATCCACAGCCTGCTGGACTCCAAGGTAAGACAGCAGTGTGTTAATGGGTAATAGGTAATCAGTCAGAATGAGTCTATCTTTTTGCTAGTTAAGTTTCTCCATCGATTGTTCTTTCCTGGTTGTTTTCTTTTCAGCCTGAGTTGAGTGAAGAGCTGTTCACACTCTTCACTGAACAGCTGGTCGCTCAGGCTCCTCACTTCACAAAATCCATGAAGTATGCAAAAATGATGCTGACAGTCCTCACCAAATATAACAGTCACGTAAGTTTTTGTATTTCTATCAAGTGCTGTGTGATGGCTAAGTGTGTGTAAGATTATTTTTAAACATTACTTTGCATATACTAATTGTTAATCCCTTTTCTAGGTGACAGCTGCACACAAGCACTCCCTGTCCAGCTGCCTGGTGCTGAACGAGACCTTCCTCAAAAAGTCACTTCAAGCTGCTGTGAAAAGAATCACACACACATGAAGTTTCATTTGACCATAACTGACCGAGCACTTTAATAAACTGTTGAATTTACAAATGCTTATCTGTTTTTTGGTGGTTCCTTGACTCAAATTTAGGGGGAAAACTTTTTTTATTTCAAGAAGTACCTTATGTCACCCTCATAAAGACCTCATTAAGTTGCCCCATTCCTTTCTTTATTTTTTTTCAGTCGTTTATCAAATAACTGTTGAGGTTATACAAGAACAAACAGCCAAAAAGAAAAAAAAAAAATAGGACATCACAGTTATGTTTGCTGCCGTTCCCTTCATGTCAGTAATCAATTCCAAATGTTCTGTGTCAATTAAAAACATGAAAAAGAAGATTTATGTTTATTAATTTAGATTTGTGGATGAAAAATTCACAGTCATATGAACATGCACACTAAATATCAGGACCATTTTCACATTCAGGAATTTTATCATATTTGTCCAAAAAATACAACTACAAGATAAATATTCAGTAGAATCTGGTATAGTATAAAGTATATTTGAACATATTATTATGTCAAGGTTAATACTGGTGAAGGATTTATCATGACACCAGTTTCCCCTCATTTGCTATTTACACTTCAGTGATTTTTTTTTTTAATCTGTGAAGCATTTTCATTCTATGTGCATAAATTTCCATAATTATCCTATAACTGACTAATAAGATAGTGTTCCAGTAGCCTTTATGTCTGATGATAGTATTTCTCCAAATGACACTAATTTAATAATTTCATAGGTAATATATGCGCTGCATTAATAAAGAACTCCCATATATATATATTTTTTTATTATTTGTATTTTTTTAAGTCTTCATACAAGTACGATAAGAATAAATCCTCAGTTCTGGCGCATATCTGATGACGCCGCTGTCAGGCACTCTTTATATGACGTAACTTCCCAAAGTACTTCCTTTTCAACGTAGCGAGACGAGAGGGACTAGCCGAAAAAATGAGGTTGGACAGAACTTTACCAATAAATGTTTCTGATAAACAGTTTTACACATTTGCATGACAACTAATTTACTTAAATAAGTTATAATGGCTTGTAACCTTGTGTCGCCGTTACATTACTCGGTCTAATTTTCCGGAGTTTGGTGTAAATGTGTGACCGGTTAAACGCCGGTCTGAAATTCACGGTACATGTGTGAGATATAATCCAACATCATCGACCGTTTTAAAACACGATTTATAAAACAATCCAATTTAAAATGTGTTTATAAGCTATTTAAGTTGATGTTAGGTTACATCTTATTCCACGGTGATGCGATATGGAGATCCTTATTTCCCCTTAGCCACAGCAGCACACAGCGTTTGCACATCCGTTTGAGTCTGTAGGGATTTTACATTATTTTTCACACGGATTGTTTATTTTCTACTTTACAGCAAGGTCTCGAGGGATACGTTGTATGAAGCCGTGAAGGAGGTCCAGCAGGGCTCTCTGGCCAAGCCTAGGAAGTAAGCTAATAGCACCTTTTAATCTATACATCTTTTTGTTAAAATATTTAGATGAGATGCCTAATTGCTGTTTGTCTCAGGTTTGTGGAGACTGTGGAGCTGCAGATCAGCTTGAAGAACTACGACCCCCAGAAGGACAAGCGTTTCTCTGGCACTGTCAGGTTCGGACCTTAACTGTCTCACCCACCCTTTTCCCTGTGTGTTTCCAGCCCTGTCTGGTCACGGTAATATGCAGATTAAACGGCAAGTAGCCTAATAGACAAAAATATAAAAGGAGTTCCAGACAGGCCAGGAACAGACATGGAGAAGTACTCTGGGTAGTCTGACTGAGCCGACCCTCATTTGGGAAGGCAAAGCAGACGGACCCCTACCCTGGGTCTTAAAACATGAGGGAAGGCTAAAGGGGGCTGAGCTGCTAAGTTCAAGCCCCCTAAGCCGACCAATTTACACTTTATCAGTGAGATCAACTGGAAACCGTCCATGTTGGTATGGGTAAGGTTTTTTAATTTACAGTACAACAAGGGGTTGGAAACAGAGCTGTAGGTGATGTCACTAACCAGCGTGGTTTGTGCAGGCTGAAGACCCTCCCCAGGCCCAAGTTCTCTGTGTGCGTCCTGGGAGACCAGCAGCACTGTGATGAGGCTAAAGCTGCTGACCTGCCCCACATGGACATCGAGGCTCTGAAGAAGCTCAACAAGAACAAGAAGCTGGTCAAGAAACTAGGTAGGAATATCATTTGCATCATGCATACTTAATTATTGCCATTGTGATGCACTGCCTTTCGTTTCAAAGGGTCTTAATGTTGGTCTTGTTCTATATTGTCCCATAGCCAAGAAGTATGATGCCTTCCTGGCCTCAGAGTCCCTGATCAAGCAGATTCCTCGTATCCTGGGTCCTGGGCTGAACAAGGCCGGCAAGTTCCCCTCCCTGCTCACCCACAATGAGAACCTGAACACCAAAGTGGATGAGGTCAAATCCACAATCAAGTTCCAGATGAAGAAGGTAAGCTTTGCAGTGCTTTAAATAAGAGGTAAAACCCATGCAGTGATTTAGAAATACATACAACTTGCCTGCATGACAGTTTTCATTTGTCTGCTGTAGAAACTCTAAAAATCCTGAAATGACAATATTTTTAGGGCTCCCACGGGGCATTGAATTTCTGAAATATTAATGAATTTTGAAAAGTATATTCCAGACATGGAAACTTAGGGAATCTAAAATTCTTTGGCAAAGTCATGGAATATCATGACATTTTGTCAGCTTCAATTTGAAAAAACAGTATTTGGTTATTCACCAAAACATAATTTATTTTTCACTGTGTTCAAGTTATGTTCACTTCTCTGCAGAACAACACCTTTAAGAAGGCCTCTGACTCTGAAGTATTAAAATTTTGGTCAGGGACAAAAACCTTGATTATATAGGCCATAGAAATGAAACATTTCAGTCATTTAAAGTCACAGAAAAGTGAGGGAATTTTACAATACTTTTCAGAAACTAAGAAGCTGTATTGATTTTTAGCTTGACGACTATACATCTTTTTAGTTCATAAAATTACTTTTGTAAATGTATCATAACCCCAAAGTTGTAGAATTATTTGAACCCATAGAGTAGCAGGTAAATACTACAATTAAGTCAAAACATGAAAATCACCGAAATTGAAGATACATGGTTTGTTTTCACTGGACAGCAAGGATGAATGGAAACCCTGTTCTCTTCTGGTCACTGGATCTTGAATTGACGTTTGTGTTTGTGTGTCCCAGGTGCTCTGTCTGGCTGTGGCTGTTGGACACGTGAAGATGACAGAGGATGAGCTGGTGTACAACATCCATCTGGCTGTGAACTTCCTGGTGTCTCTGCTGAAGAAGAATTGGCAGAACGTGCGTGCCCTCTACATTAAGAGCACCATGGGCAAACCCCAGCGCCTGTATTAGACAGCACAGCTTTTCTATTAATAAAAATGTGGAGTTGCTCCAATATTGGCTGTTGTGGATTTTTTTTCTCTTATTGTATTTACTTCAAAAATTTGAAACCCTGGATGTGAAAATGTTCATCTGTAGTATCTGGGTTCATATTTAATATTTATACACTATCCTCACTGTTACTTTTATTCATCTTGTGTCAGAATTAAATACTGAAGACCAGGGATGGGCCAGTGGATCAGCAGACTCAATATGGGATGATGTTTTTACTGTTTGACTTTATGTGAAATTGGCATTTCTGATCAATGAAACTTAAGAGCACTTTTTGTACAATCTAATGCAACATGAACTACTTCACCCATACAAAACATTTAAAAACTGTTGCATTAACTGTTTAAAGAGTAAAGCCGGTGTGCTCTTATGTTAAGAAAACTACATTTAGACAGGCATTTATGAAAATTTTTTTCGCAGCTACATTTGCATTACATTTCTTTAAAAAAAAATCCATGTTATCTGCAGACATGGTCTCTGCTACAGTGCTGCTGCACTGGTGTTTTGAAAGTGGATCTTAAGAGTTGATTTCATTAGGGAGATTTATTCCCTTTGGCCAGTGCAGTTTTTACTCTGGGATCAATTAGTGGGTTCAGCACGTGAAGGTATGAAATGAAGTTTTGTGAAAGCTTTAAAGCAGTCATTCAACCGAGTCGAGCTGAAGATGGCAGCGTTTGCCATGTGAATGAAATATTCTGCAAATTAAATTGCCACATCAGTTGGGATGTCTTCGCAGAGTTTATAGACTGGTGAAGCCTGGTCCACACCTGCACAACAAGAGGGCGAGCCACGTTACAACCCCTGAGCTTCTTATGGCAGCTATCCTGGTCATGTTTGTCTGACTGTGGATCTCCTAATAGGATTATCTGTTCTCTCGGTGCTTTTCCTGGAGAATGGAATAGAGAGAAAACACTTAACTCAAAGACAGACAGGACCTTGTGGAGATGCATCTGTGTTTTCTGCAACACTGGTTCATAAAAGGCTGATTGTGGAGGGGGTTTTTATATTGTAATATGCTTTTACTTGCATAACCCCTTTGGATTATTCTGTCGGAGAGACACCAGCTTGTGTAATGCGCGTTCAGGTGAGCCAAAGATTTTACCAGCTGCCCTACACTGTTCCTGAGCCAGTCTATGAAACACTGTTGTATGCTGTGACAGTAGCATTGAGTGTTAATATTTCTAAACTATTCCTTCAGCCTGATGCAGAGTCGCATGACACTGACAATGAGCTCACAATGCCGGGCAGTGAAGACAGTGAGGAAGGTACAGCTATTCATCTCACTTTTTATATAGCTATAGTTTGCATAGAAACACCCACAGCCAGTACAATGTCTCTGAAGTGAAACTGGTCAATCTCTTTCACAGAAACCAGTCAAGAGGAGACACCAGCTCCAGCCTGGAATGACCTGTCTATCGTGGAGCGTGTAGGCTTCAACAGGTGTGGAGTATTTCTTAGTATTTATTGATTTTTTCCCCCAGTGTTTGAAAGCCATGCAAACTTTAAAAGTCGAATTACCTAATTTGATTTGACCTTTAAAAGCGTTCAATCTTATTTCTGTCTGACAGTGTGGAGATGTCAGAGGAAGCTCTGGAGGTAAGGCTGTCCGCTTTTTGTTTACCCCGATGTAGGATTAGACACAGCAACTTACAGTTTTATTTTATTTTATTTTTTTTTAATACTCCAACAATTTTTTTCCCTCCGCCCAGACTGCCTTCTCTCAGATTTCCCTGGCTTTCCGCTGTGACCAGTACACTCTGAAGCAGAGGCTGCAGGCTGAGGAACATGCCCGCAACCTGGCAGAGGAGAACATCCAGCTGGAGCTGACCAGAGGCAGGGAGACGCTGGAGGTATGACAGGGGCGCCCCAGGGCCCTCGCTCAAACATGATTTTTTTTTTTTTTTTTTTTTTCAAACTGAAAAAGCCCC
>OMKZ01008121.1:40138-53137 GCA_900302535.1 Neoniphon sammara | reverse complement strand
TGAAAACAGCCATGTTCCCTCAACATAAAAAGAAGAGTAATGTCCATACTTATGTTTAAAAAATGCAAGCTGATTTGAAGAAACGGTACAGTGAACAGGTAGTTATTTAAGTTATTTAAGCAGGCGTCTTTAATAAACAACCTGACTGCACAGTGCAGAGGACAGTGGGGATGAGGAGATGGATGGGACCTTATAGTTTATCTGAGAAATAGATTAACTGTGCAGCTGATCCACAGAGGTCGTTCATCACCATCATCAACCTTTATTTATGTACTTGGAAGTTACTGAGGATTGTTCCTCATTTTAAAATCATTTAAAATGTCTGAAATGTTTAAAAGAAATAAATTTGATTGATTTTAAAAAGTTCCATGTCTGAGGTGCTTTAAAAAAAAAAGGCTGACTTAGCAAACTCAGTTTTGACTTTGGAGATGGAGAGAATGAAGTGGCTGTGGGTTGGGTGGTTTTTATTGGCTTATGGGTGATATTGTTATGTCTGCTGTTATGATTAATGTCATGATTGTGGCTAATGTTCATGCCAGAGCTAATGCCAACTTTGTTCAAGTTTTGTCATTTTAATACTGAGGTCTGTCAGAAACAATGCTAATCTGCATAATTATATTGTAATTAATTGTTGCAACATTTAAATGAACTAGGCCATATAATCAAATTTAAAATACTATTCTTGTTCACTCTATGTATGACGTGTGTTTTGAGTCAGAGAGTATTTGTGGAAGCAGGTTGTCAAGTTCACCATACACCGTTTCAGACATTATTCACTGAGCATGCACTTTTATATTCAGCATTTTTGTTAATATGCCAGAGATATGTACATTATTATTCTTTATTGTGGAGGGATCATAGGATTGAAGGAAAGTGGGGCTGTTTGCAGTTTGAAAAAAAAACAAAACACAGAAGGAATGTAATGGGCCCAGGGAACATCGGACCTTGAGGACGTAGATGCAGCAGTGAAACGTGTTTTTGCGTGTGTTTCCAGGCACTGAAGGCTCTGTGTCTGGACAGTAAGCGCAGCAAGATCCTGCAGAGGCTGGAGCTCTGTCTGGACATCCTGGGCGGGACTGTGGAACGAATCTCCAACACAGCCGAGGTGTTAGGAGCTGTGCACCAGGTCTAGCAGGCTCACTGTTCCCATGTTACTACTTGGATGCTTCTGGTATGAAAACATGCTCACATCAGTCATCAAGCTCAGCGAGTGTATTCTCTGTGAAATAGGAGGCGCGTGTGAGCCGGGCAGTCGAGCTGATGGTGGCTCACGTGGAGAACCTGAAGAGACGCCATGACAGAGATGTGGCAGAGATGGAGAAGACCAAGAAGCTGATGCGGCACAACTCTCACAGGAGCCTCATCGAGCCTGGAGTCCTGCCAGGTTTATAATTTATTTTCGGCTTTGTGGCATTGTGGCATTTATATTATTCTTGCTGTTGTCCTTTGGGCTGACTGCTGGATGTCTCATCATAGATACTGAGGAGATTGAACCCAAAAAGGACAAGAAAAACACTCAGCAGGTTTGTAGATAAGTGGCTTATTGTACTCTCTAATTTCTACACTACATCTTCTCCATCACTTTGATCTGCTACTTTCTTTGTTTTCTCTCCCTTTTCTCTATTAGCACAGTGGTCGTCACAGGGTCAGCATATCAGTCATCTCCAACCAATCTCTGGTAGGAAGTTTCCTTTGATAAGTTCCCTTTTTCTTCTGTAATGTGATTATCCAAGTAGCCAAACGGGTGTTTGTTTGTTTTCTCTCCAGGAGAAGAGAAAGCCAGACTTGAGGAAGCAGGAGAGTGTCAACAAGAGGGTCGTCACCACAAACCCGAGCTTAGATTCCAGCTGCTCAGTCATGACCAAGGATGACAGTTTCTCACTGGATGACAGGTGACATTTCTGCCTTGTACCCAGGCCACATAATGTTTTGAATCAACATGTGCACATTACCCACACTCCTTTTCCTCGGGTTAAAGGCCACTTGTCGATCCAGATGAAGCCCCAGAAGCTTCAGGTGTTCAGCCTCCAGTGGAGCCGACTCCCGCCCCGGACCCAGAGTGCCCCGCTCCCTCCACAAACGAAGTGGTCATCAGGAAGACGCAAAACAAAAAGTACTGCATGGAATTACTGTTAATGGACAGGACTTTGCATGGTGCATTTTAATGTTGCAATGCAGACTTAATGCATTTGGGAATTTTCATGTTTGTTGCAGTTCCCCTCTGGAAACGTTGCGACACAGACACAAGAGCAAAGCCGGACTTTCAAAGAAAAAGGCAGACAAGGATAAAAAGGGCGCACCTGTTTACCGGCAGTGTTCTGTGGGCATGTAAGTCAAATTTTATTTATTTAAAAAAGTGCAGTGGTAATAATGATGATCATTTCTATTGATAAACTTGTGTGACTGCTCTCTGCAGGTGTGGATCATTGTTGAGACGCCCTCTGCCTCACTGGCTGCATCACTGTCACTGGACTCTCCTCTGCATCTACCTCTTGCTGCTCCTCTGTGTCGTGACATTCACTTACTTCTTATGGAAACTGTACGGCCATGCACTTTAGCAATAATATGCTTAATACACAGTTTTCAGGGCGTTGCTCTGTCTTTGTTGATCATAACTGACTCATGCAATAACGTATCAATTACTACTGTCATAAAATTTAAAGACAGAATAAAATCCCTGTGTCAGTGTTTTGAAATACTTGGTGTTCTGTTACTTTGACATATGGCTTCCACCTTGTTAGTAGCTTGATAAATACAGATGCCACAATCTTAATAGTCATAAAAAATGTTTTTATTATAAATATACAAACAATATCAAAACCGATACAATCACTTGGTTAGTAACACAACATCATGCTGCAGTGAAAACATCCAACAAACCACTTTGCTATTAAAGGCATCAGGAATTAATTAAAAAAAAAGGGTTAGGATTCAACTTATTTCACACTGTCATGGCTCTACAGCTGTTATTTTATTTTTTAGTATACATATTAAAAAGAGAGCAACGCATTTTCAAAAGTATATTAATTGTTTTTAGTGATAGCTCTGTCTGCTACAAGGGAAAAATTTTAAATAGATAAATATAGCACTGAAAGAATTATATTAGGAATGGTGAAACTTTTGGAACATTTGAAAACTAGGTGAACTTAATGTGCAAAATGTGTGCCAGCCACCAAGGTCCTTGAAACTACAGCAAATGTGCTGATAATCTATTGTGACACATTAATGAAATTTTGAGACTCAATTCACCTAAGAAAGCTCAGAAAAATCAATTTAGAAACCTTTCCAAAATAAATACATGGGTATACCACTTTACATAGAGTTTTAAATTAAAAATAGAGTGAGAGAGGTGCTTATAATGGTACCAATAGGTCCAAGTTTTCTGCATTCTGTTAAGGACAGCTACACGCCTCTTCAAACATACAATCTCACAGAGAGTCCGTTGACTTAATAAATACAGAGATAAATAGAAAGGAAAATACATATATCCTACTTAATACACTGTGGATGGGTAGCTTCCTCAGCTACACCTGGCTCACTATTTCAGCATCCTCTTCAACATACCACTGGACCGGGGTCCCATCTGCTGCCCTCTGGAGAATCACATTACCAGGACCCTAGGAAAGAAAGTCATACATTAATACTCACACTGTGCAATCTGTATGTACCTAGATAAAAGCATATATCAGTGTTATATGCCAAGTATTTATCAAAAACTCCATGCTGCAATCTCCTCTGTCTCCTGTCACTTTTTGAGGGTTTAAGCTCCACAAAAGAATACCCACCCATCTCGATTGTATTGGTGTGCTAGGAGACAGGGAAGACTGAGGTAGACTGGATAGACAGACTGCACTAGGGGTAAGTGGTAAAATATCTTTTTTATTGTATTGTGGGTGGACTGTTCCTTTAAATGCAACTGAAAACTTAGTGGGTGAAGAAGTCAGATGGTGTAACATGCATGTAGTGAGTGAGGACTGTTAGATTGCACCAACCTGTCTATAGGGAGGCAGGTGAGGAGACGTAGGGCTCTTCATGCTGTAGGAGCCCTGATGTTCCACAGAGCTTGAACGCAACTTCTGAAGCTGATTCCTCTGGTGCCAGGACTTCAGCTCTTCTGACACGATCTCTCTGGGCATCAGCCGGGTGGCATGGTTGGGGTACTCCTTCAGAGAAGGTGTGCGGACCAGCCTGGTATAGGGAGGAGGGGGCTTCAGCACCCTCCCGGGGGAGGATGCCCCCTCTTGCCACTGTCTTTGCTGGAGGTTGAGGGCCATGGGGGGAGGGGGAGACACATAACACTTCCCCATGTTCAGATCCAGTGGGGAAAGAGGGCGTTCATCTGCCATGCCCCGGCTGTAGCTGGGACTGCCCTGGGACAGGTTGGTGTTCTTGTATGCACCAGGGCTAGGGAAGCTGGTGTGCCCTTTATTTGGGGCTCCAAAGTGGAATCCGTAAGGCGGTGGGCAGAGCTTAGGGATCTCGGTGGGACCGTCCCTGCAGGGGGAACTGGTGTAGGAGGAGGCCGAGTGCTCAGAGCTACTGTCTTCAGAGCTGGACTGATACAAACGCCGGGGGGAATATTCTGGAGAACGAACCATGAAATCAGCCACACAGCGCCGCTGGGGCAGCCTGGTGCGCCCCCGGGTGTTCTCTGAGTTGAGACGCTCCATGTCAGCAGCTCGCTTACTTTTGGGAAGTCTGAGAAGAAAATGTGGCAAGTTATGATATGTAATACATCAAATCCTAAGATTATATCTTACACAGTGTTATGCTCATTTATTCATATGTAAAGGCTGTGTACTATAGCATCACAGATCATAGTATACCTGAAGGACTGGGAGTACTGTCGGCGCACATGCAGCTCTGGGGTGGAGGGGGCGCTGCTGGAGTGGGTGTTACGCAGGGCCAAGCTCTTGATGAACTGAGAGGGAAGAACCCTGCTGTCTGCACACACTGGGGTTCCCACTGGACTACTGCACACAACACAGACAGGGCGGATGTCATGAGGCATGCAATACTGTTAGATGTTCAACAGGCTGTTTTAACACTTTGAGGACTACTACCTGGACCTGCTGCTGCAGGCAGAGCGAGGTTTTGAAGCCTTCTGGTAAGGATGGTCCAGACTGGACTCTTTCCATGGAGAATTCTGGATGGGAGAGCGCTCGTACTCCACACTGGCCTGGTTTGATGACTGCTGGGGCGACTGGGGGGACCTGGCTGAGAGCGGGAGGGGGTCTGAACAGGAAGTGTCCAGCGGTGAAGGAGAGAGAGGGGCAGAGGAGTCCATGTCTATGGACAGTCAGAGGGAACAAATAGTCAGTGTGAGAAATGAGTGTCAGCTACAGAGCAACATCCCTGCAGTGATGATACCTGATGTCACGGGGGCCTGAATCTGGCTGAAGGATCATCAAAATGCCCCAAAATATAAAACATACATATCTTATACATATATCTATTAAAACATATCTATTATAGAGTAATGACAGTGGTTTAAAGATGAGATGAATTTAGCTGGTCAAAACTCACCATCATCCAGAGCCACCACATCAGACAGGGAGCTGTCATCGGACAGACATAAATCTGGGTACAGAGAGGGAACATTTTAAAAGAGAGTCCTTCATCAAACCCAACTGCTTAAGATTTATAAGCATTTATTTATTTATTTATGATCCCATTAATGATTCAGTTTATGAGTTCTTTTATTTATGAGTTCATATATTGGACCATTTATTTATGAGCTGATTTATGAGCCTGTTGCAGAGCACAGTTTGGCCTGTAGGGGGCAGCAGGGTCACTCACCTTTGTTTTGGTTGGTTGGGATGGTGGTGCGCGGTGAGGTGCACTCGCTCTTGATCCTGTGCTGGCACAAAGCCTCCTGTAGGTCCCTCACTTTTCTCTCCTCCCTCTTGCACTGCTGCAGCCGGCTCTTCTTCTGAGGTTTACTGAGGTTCTCCTCCAGGGAGAGTCTCCGAGCTGCCTCATAAATCTGCCGCTGAAGAGCCAGGTCAGCTTCCAGCGTCTTCAGCTCTGAGTCCTAGACAAAGTTTGAACATTAGACAAAGTCAAAGTTTGAACATTCATTTTAAATCTTGTATATTTGTCTTTTTTATACCCAGTCCCTTTCACTAAAAATGGAGATGATAATGCAGTAAGAACTGATTGCAGCCTGTACCTCTCCATCCTGATGGATCAGACCTTCATCCAGCTTGAAGGCAGCACCTATCCTCCTTCGAACCCGAGGTGGCTTCTCATCTGGCATCAGAGGATAGTCTGAAGACAGTTTACCAGTTAGCTCCTGTGAAGACAAAATCCAGAGTCAGATCCCCAGCCATGTCAGAAGTGGGACCCTCATGCGCATAATGCAACTGCAACGGCTACAGATGCGTTCTTCTTCTGCAACCACGACAGTGTTGTTCACAGCTCATTAAAATACAGAAGAACATCTGCTGGTATATGCTACACAGATAAACATCTACTCACTGCCTCTCTAATGCAGAGCTTCCTGAGCTCCAGCAGACAGAGCTCCAGTCGATCCTCCAGGGACTGGTGCTTCAGCTTCAGGGCCCTGGTGTGGGTGGTCAGGTCCTTCACTGGTGATGTGGGACTATCTGGACCTGCAGCACATACACACAGAAGATCAGACCAACTATTCATCACCACAATCTGTAGCAGCCATTTCATACTAATCATGAAGAATTAATTTCCCATGAATATCTAAACAAAGGTTTTGCATCTGTACTAGGCCGTTGCAACAGACAAAATCTAGCCTTATTGATTTAGTTATTCCTGCCAAATATTATTGCAATTTGTGTGTACTCAGGCTTCTAGGTTTTATATGATTTCTTCAACCATGCCCCAGCATGTTAAAACTGTGGGTGGAATAGGAATGAAATGTGGTTAGTATTTGTTCTAACAAAATTAAAGATTTTGTGTGAAATGCAACTTTTTCCTCTGCTGAAAACTCTGTACCTCAAGTTTGTGAATGTGAGTTTCTGTGTTGCTCTATTGATGATGTTTTAGCATTTGTAACATCAGTATTTGTCATGATGTTCTTACCAGAATGCAAGATAATCCCACTGTCAGTGTCACTGATCTCCTCTTTACTCTCAACAGCTGTCATCTTCACTCTCTCTTAAAAGGCTTCTAGAAATATCTGTTGAAATAAGAAGTTTGGTCAGATAAGGAAAACTCAGCTTCACCACTCGGAAAAAAAGATCAAATCTCTTGTTCTTTTTCCGACCAAGTTATTTCACTCATGCTTGCTTCTGCTCCTTTCCTCAACAAAAGTAAATCAATGGCGAGTGTCCTTTCACACACTCTCACACACTTTCACACACACATGCAGCTCTCCATCTCCCTCCTCCCTCCTCCCTCCTCCTCAACAACAAAAGGCAGTGGACCCCCACGCTTGACTCGGCACATGTGCGGGGGTTAATCCGAATCGGGGTGCCATGGTGACGGGGCACAGCGCGGCTGGCTAGGGGAGTGTGTCGCCATGAGGCGTGTCAGAGGGCGTTTAAAGAGCCCAGACCCCAAAAAAGAAAGCAGATGGCAGTGGGAATTACCCCTCTCTTGGACTGCACCTGTTCCCCTCGCACACCCCTCCCTCAGCTCCTATTCAACCAGTGTCCAGAAAACCCTCCAGGGGCTTTGAAGTGGAAGAATGTCTCAATGCTGGGCTTGTCCACGCAGCATCAGCTCACAAGGTCCCTGCTGATTCCTGTGCCACATTCATTAAAAATCATTCATAAACAAGAGAGCACAACTCATTTTTATGGTCGGCTCTGTTCCGCTGCGGTTTTACACTGAGCATCTGTCTGACAGTAAACAAAAGCGTAATGGGTGAGAGAGAAAACAGCGAGAAAAGCAAAACAATCACAACAACAAATTGGAGGTAACGTTAAGTGATAAGTTGAGGCTAATTCATTTAAAATCGGGTCAGCGGGTTCACGGCTGGGTTGAGAAAATCGCCCAAGGTTAAAATAGATCTTTCTGGAAAATGCCATCTTTGTTTTCTCCTTTCTTTCTTTTTTTTTAAGTCAGTTAATTTATTGTCTATCTCACATGTCTGCCATAACCGAAGACCTTTCCTAAAACATTTCAGCAGATCACAAGAGACTACTTTATGGCCGCTAACATGATTAGAGAATATCATTAGATTGCCTTGTTTCAGTGTCACACATGCATGAAACCGCAACTTGTAACTTGGACAACTGTTGGAGCAGGAAACAGCTCTGAGTATTCATACCATGTTAAAACTAGTTCAGTGTGTAGTAGTAAACAGTGCTTTATTAGTCAATATTTCTGAGGCATGGGGACACATCCACATGCACACAGCACATTTATGAATGTGTGTGAGCAGGGCTGAGTTTAATCCTCAGCTCCTGTCTCATGCTCTGTGTTTAGAGATGGGTATCAGGCCTTTTCCTGTAGGGACCAGGAAGACACAGCGCCCGTGTGGATGAGAGCCTCCTTTGACAGGATGTTATTGTGTTGATCCCATAGGCCGGGCCCATTCACCACAGCAACTCATGTGAACCGATGCAGCTTTGAGCACACAGTAGCACAATGAGGAACAGGCAGCCCGACTGTGCACCGCTGCTTAGTGAAAACATTGCAACAAAGGGCCTGTATCCACCGACCAGGCTCAGTAATCTGCTGTGGGCGCAATATCTGCTGACACTCCTGGCTTGAGCCGAGCAGCGTTGTTGGGTCAGCGATGGACCAATGTTGAGACAAGGGGAAAGAAACAGCCCTGAGTTGGTGTGCAAGGTAGGGGCCTGCACAGGGAGCATGCTACGCTCTCAGACGCATGGTTCTGCCCCACACCAAACTAAAGACGTCAACAGGAATCCAGCCTGGTAATCAGAGACAGGCAGGGTAATGTGGGATTTACCCACTTACACTCCATAACTCTCTGAAGACTTTCACAATGTCTGTGGTCGGAGGTCTAGGCTGAGTGAGTGGGCGGGTTTGCGTAAAACATCAATTCTCACTTGAAGTTGCAGCTTATTACCAATAAATTGACACCATTTGCCCTCGCCTTTACAAGAACTGGAGTCACTGAGTCATGTTACTTCAGGAGGCAAAAAACAATGCTTTTTTTTGACTGAGTATAACAGGAATGGCAATGCATTTCCTGAGGAGATAACTGCTGATAACAGTCTCCACCCGATGGATGTACCTTAATTGCTCTTGTCAAAATAGGCTAATTGCAGCCTGTGTGATCACTGCTAATGACGATGATCTAAGCACGTGTCAGGGATGGCAGCTGACCGTTCCACCCATCCTCACTGCTCACCGGACCATGAAAACGTAACATCTACGGAAGTGGGTGTTTATAGCAGGAGATTATGATGTGGATTCACTGTCTCCCAGACTTCCCCACCACCCTTTCCCATGAGCCTTTGGAGTTGTGATCTCCTGGAATGCTGCCACCACCATGCTCATTACCACTGTGGTCGGCCCTGGAATTACCAACGGGGACCAGCCTAGCCTAGGAAACAGTGAGGGATGCCTGAAACCAGACCGAGGCCTATTCGAAGCCTGTAATTAAGATTCTCGAGTGAATGCTGATACTATGGAAGAAACCAAACGACTTTACAGCATGCCTTATTTCAGAGTCTGATGAAAAGCCAAAATCCATTCAGCAAAATGAATCCATTCTGTACACAATGTGGGCTGCTGGAAGAAAAGCAAATCAATGTGGGGGAGCACTGAGAGAAAAAAAAATGAAGTGTTGTATTACAAAGCACGTCACTGGAGTTGGATCATAGCTTGAAGAAGCAGTGCTAAGTCGGGAAGCTCCACACACAGCAGTGAACTGCAGGCATAATGGTGTGACAACATTAACACCAAGCTCAAAAGGCATGGTGATGAAAAGACTTAATCCATTGGCATCCACTAACTAAAATCAAAAACATTGCCTCAACTTTTTTCTTTTGCCATCTTTCATTCAGATCACAACTGTTACATGGTGCAGAGATCTTGGTGTTCCAGTAGAGACAATGCAAGGGTAATAAGCACCATACCAGCCTGCTCCCAGTCAGCGGAGGCCATATGCTGGCCAGACACACCAGCTCTGCTACAGCCCAAAAGACAACATAAATACAGAGGGCAAGAAGAGATGCTCCATTGTTCTCCAAAAGCTGCAGGGCCAGGGGGATCATGACACTTTGTCCCTTTGAGTCATCATTTCTAAGGCCAGTGAATGGTCACTGATGGTCATCCCTATCCATTATCAGGATGTGACTTTCTCAGTGGTAACAGCTTTTCAATCAGCAAGGAAAAAAGTAGGAGAAACCAGGAGCCAAGTAACACAAAGGTGTTATCTTTAGCACCAACAGATCACAGCATGTGTGTCAACAATTTGGACCAAGACTTTTGTTTTTATTCTATTGCAATAGATACAAACAACTATCATCAGCCAGCGTGTTGCCCTTTACACACAGACAATAGAGCTCCTGTGCCATCAGTGTGGAAACAAGCTTGCCTTTTCTTCTATTTTCATGGTAAATCCTACAAGTGTCAAGAGGACAAGCGATTGAAGTGGTCAATACTCAGTCATCCACCACAAAATGTTTAGTGTTGCTAATTCAGGAATCAGCAAAAGATTTGGCTAACAGCAATGATGCCGTCCAAAACTACGTGAAATAAAGTTCTGCAAGAGGAAGAGGAGTATGGACTAATAAGAAATCATATTTTTTTTAATTGAATGTGTCTCTATTTGTATGACTACACATAAGTCTAATTAAACGGAAGTTTTAAGGTGTCCGTTAGCGATAAAAACGTTTCACTAAAATTAGTTAGCAACTTAAGCATCGCTGCCCTCAAAGTTTGAAACAACTTAACGTTAATAATGATGCTGCCAATCACATACCGAAATGTTTTCTCTGTAGCCGATCATGCTGTCTACCTACGAGAAACCTGATGAACGTACCTTCCAGCTCCAGTTATCCTCTCCTCTTCGAGTCACACACCCAGCATCTCCTGCGGATGCCGTAAAAGTTGTGACTTTCTTCGGTCAGATGTGAGTGAGCACAGCGATTTGGACATCTGTCTTAGCCCGCACCATTTTCTAGGTGGGGGTGTGAAGCTATTTACCTTTTCTGAAAATAACTGTTCGCTGTCACAATTTGCCCCCATGTAATTCAAAACACTATTAATGTATGTTACGATTCCTAAAAAAACATTTTAATTACAAATATTGAGCTCTGATGTGTAAGTCAATGTCTTCATTTCGAGTGACTTCCCCCCTGCTCGTTCAAAATGGTTTGGTCTGACGCTACTCTCCCAGCAGACACGCTTTGCGTATTGATACAGCACGCGACACTGAGGAGCTTTAATAAAGGAAAGAAGAATGGCTGGAGGGGGGAGAGGAGTTTTGGTAAAACAGGGAGGGTGTGACAGCTGGCTAGTGGTGAACAAGACCACACGCCAGTCTTTGCTACAAATAAATATATAGATATGTGTCATTTAAATAGAGGCAAACATATATCTTGGATGTATTTGCATATAGAAATAATCTGTATTTGCAGCAGCAAAGTATATTTTGAGAACAGTTTTCCTATGCATCTTTGGCCACCATATATATTTGGACTTTTTCCCCTCCGTTTGGGCATAGTTGATCTCCCTACCAGCAGTCTACTTTTATTTTTTGTTGTCAGCGGTCCCTACTATCCCAAATGTCTCTGGTGTCTTAACCAGGCCCTTGGGTATTTTCTATACATCCCGAAAAGCCTCCTCCAGATGGCCTGCTTTCTTCTCTCGTCCCGTGAAGGAATGAAAAGATCCAGCTAATTAAACAAAGTCCCATATCCATGTGAAAGAACCTTGTGAGCCCTCGGGGAGAGAGGAGCTGCGTGCAGAGATGGGGCTGCATGCAAATCAATTCTCAGTTTTGAATTGTGTCGAGAACCACAATGCATCTCTGCAAACCATACATATCTTTATTTCCGGCAACAAACAGACACTATAAATTAGACATCAGCGCACAAACAGAAAAACACACATGCAAATTGGTACACTGGGGGATGAATGTTGTGCTGGAATTTTCCTTGATAGAGACCAGCATTTTTGAAAGCAACCCAGCTGGCATTTAAACGTTTATTCATGGTTGAATCAATGTCAGTGCCGATGCTGGATCACTGTTGAATTTGGTTTTGATTTTGAAAATCGAATCAACGTTGAAATTTTAATGTTGGATTATTATTAATTTATCACTACTTCTTCAACTATTTCTGTTGTTTAACATTGTTTTGATAATGAAGCAACGTTCGCTGTTCAGGTAGAATTTATTGATGGTTGAAGACATGATGTTGACTCAACATAAAACTCATCTAACATTAACATTTCACTGTTGAATCATTCGTACTTTATCAATACTTCCCCAACCATTTAATGTTCAACGTTGTTTTGATGTTGAAATAACTTTTTTCTTTAACTGACATTATTTTAACGAAATTTAAACCGTTGAATGTCGGCCAGCTGGGTGAAGCAACTGTGAGGCAGTCCCATAATAGTAGCCTAGTCCAATAACTTTTTAAAGAATTGCGCTTCAGTGATATGGCCCGTCATAGAATCATCTTATAAAACATTAAAAAAATGCTGACATATGACACATTGCCCCCCTCCAAAAAAGTCTCAAATAATTAACATTGTGCACTTTCTCTTCTTATCATAAACAGAAATGTCAGTCAGTTCTAAATATGGATTTTGTGTTCTTGATATCTTGGCCTATAGCATGAAAGATTTTTTATTTCTTACATGCTTTCTGATACTTCAAAACACAATTAAAAATCCACCAAGAGAGACATAGTCAGCTGTTTGACCTGCAATGTGTTTTTTATATAATTCAGAAGACAGTGTGCAATGAGATAGGGCCACTGTGGTGAGAGGCTGCAGGGGGTGATGGGAGCTCTGGGGCCTCACTGCTCAAATGTCTGAGTGCGTCGCAGGTTGTCCCGCACACGGACAAACTCTGGGATCTTCTGTTGGTCC
>OMKZ01008121.1:25175-39557 GCA_900302535.1 Neoniphon sammara | reverse complement strand
GAGCTACTGGCAACTTTGACGCAAAAAAAAAAATTGTTACTTTATTAATTTTGTTATTTATTATTTGTGTTTTATTTGTCAAAAACCCATACTGAAACCCCTAGAGATAACACTGGCATTTTATGACTATGTTGTTTGTTGTGTGTTGTGTGCTTCTTTGTGTCTGCAGTGTCCTGACCTCTTGCAGCTTCTGCTGCCTCTTGCGGAGCTCCATCTCTAAATCAGAGGGGGGTCGCTGTGCCAGCTCCTCCTCCCGGTGCAGATCCAGTCTCCGCTGCTCCAGCACTCTCTTCAGCTCGGGCTTCTCCTCCAGCAGCAGGCCTCTGTGGAGTCAGCCATGGTCCCAGTCATACACACAAACAGCACATTCACTGTCAAATCAACCCTCCCCTCTCTGCACACTGTTTACCAGGTCAGCTATACTGTCATCATGTGATCAGAAAAGAAGCATTCAACAGAGAAGTTTTCAGGGTGTTAGACCTCCAGAGTACCGTTTGTGGCTGAGCAGCAGCTCTCTGTGCAGGTTCTGGTAGCTGGGCATCTCCACAGAGGAGCCATTCAGTTTCCTGGGCTGAGTGACTTCCTCACCACCACAGTCTGCTGTGGTCTGATGGGACAGCGGCGAGTGGCACACCGAGCTCTCTGAAGGACACGAAGCAACTGATATCACTTTCTGTTGTGACACTGGACCTTCTGACCTTGTGTTACAGGTAAATATTGATCGGTCTATATATTATTTTGTTGTTGTTTGTATGAGAAGACAATCAACAAAGTTCAGGTGGCAAGTTCATCAGAAAAACGTGAGATTGATGATAATGTCCTATATATCTATTTTTAGGAAGAAAATCACAACTTAAATTTTATCATTCAATATCACTAAAATGTAGAGGATCTGGTGTGTAAACGATAATACTGTTTTCCTTTTCTTTTCTTTTTTTTTTTTTTTACACAAGAACTTAAGTTATTTGCTGTCCTTTCTGTCATCTATAAAGTTAATTTTATACTATCAGTTATGTGTCTTTTTTTTCTTAAATGTACAATCTTCAGTTGTTGTTGAATAATTGTTGTGCACCAAAATACCTTTTTTGAGGTGTCCAAATCCTGGCCTCTGAGAAATCAGACAGTTGAAAAATGGGAAAGAAAACAAAAAGAGGAAACTCCCTGTTAGTTGAAGAATAAACTATTTTACATTCACACACTGAACCGTATGAGAGCACCAGTGCATTAAGATTTGCTTGTTGAGTCATCTTCTTTATTTTGATCTTCACCTTATTGGACAGACGTTGTTATTATGTAAGAGCTAAAAGGGGCAGCGCCTGCTGTGCTGCTTAAGCAGTCCGGCTGTATTCACTAATACTGCAGCACAACACTGATGTAACCACTCTATCATCTCATCAGACTGTACAGTAACTTTGGCCCAGCAGTCAGGTCCATTTAAAGTAACAAATACTCAAAGGAAGTCAGGTATTGTAATAAAATATATACTTTTATCAATCACAGTGCATATATTTATGAGTCATGACAACAACACTGGCTCTCGTGGCTTGGGATAGCATCTCTCTGAAACACAGTCAGTCCAGTACCTCTGCCACACCCATTTGAAACCTAAGTCTGCCTTAACAGAAATGAAAAAAGACAGAGACCAGATGGCAGACTGTTGTTGTGTCCAGCCTTTCACAAGCAAAGTCAAAGACACCAGTCAGCCACTAGCTTATTTCAGGTATGACTGCACCACAATTGATTTTGAGATTCCTCGGCCCTCTTGGGATACTCTTATCATGTTTAATTTGATCTATTTTTCCATTTAACCTTTATGTATCCAAGTTAGTCCAGATCCACAGAATGTCTTTTAGAGGGTAGACATAGCCAAGAGGCAGCAACAAAGAGTTACAAAACAAAAAAAAACAGATAATAATGAATATAGGTTAAAAGATGATGTTGAAAAACAGGGTGACAGAGGCAACAGGTGAGAACAGAAGAATGAAAGTTGCACAGTGCTTAAATTATACAAAGCAGAATCAAAAACAACATAATTAAAACAAAGAAAAGGGTCAATAGATTTGTCCTCCATTGTATTAATAACAGATTTGAATTCATCAAGAGAGATCACTTCCTTTAACTTTATTAACTTTATTAATTTACTTTATTTATTTATGGGAAATTCTGATCAGAGGGAGCAGTAAACACATAAACCCTCTTGCCCATATCTGTGGAAGCTTTGGGGACATAAAAGTAAAATTGAATTATCTGGCTTTAGGTTCTAATTCTTACTGACATTTTGAGTAATATATGCACATATATTACATATATGTGCATATATGTGCATATATATATATATTACCCAGTATGCCCCATGCAAATACAAGGTTGCCCATCCAACCCTGGCATACAGCGTGTTAAACAATCTCCAAACATGTGCGTACATCTAACCTTCGTGTAAAGCTTAGAGCTGTATTTGGGCTTGTGGCTTTTACTATCTTTGCCACCTGTGTAACCCCTCCCCTGGGTCTCGTAGGGTGTTGGGCTGGGCGCTGTGGGATAAATTGGGCTGCTGCTCTGATCTCTGATAGGCGACATGCTGTCAGGCCTGGGATCAATGCCAGCCAGACCAGTCGGACTGATCTGTCTCCTCCTCCTCCCTCCAGCAAATTTTATTGTTACCAGCCAGCTCTCTAATACAGTGCGAGTGCACAACTTTGTATCATCTAACAAAGACAATTTACATGTCATGCGCTGGATTTTACTGTTTGAAACAACTGTCAGATGGCAGCCAGAGAACAAACTTGCTTTTGTTTGGCATCATAGTCCACAGATCAATATATGTTTGCTGCGAGATGAAACTCTTGCATTTTCAAAATGTCTGCTTTTCATTAACTAAAAATCTTTTAAGCTTGACTGCTGTATGTTTGATCATTTGAAACAGTTTCATAAAGGTTGTTGAATTTTCTCATCCCTCATAAGGCCTTGTAACTCTTTGAATGTTGATAAAACATGGAAATCACAATTACGATGACTTCACCTTACAGCAGTGATATGTGACATGTAAAGGCACATAGGCCACCTGTGGTTACATCAGATTTGCGGTTTGAGCTGAATAATTAGAGAATCAAGTGAGCTTTAAAGTAACCATACAGTTCAATATTAAGCTCATTGCATTATGATATACACAGAAGTTTATACAAACTACAATATACTGTCAGATGCTGGGCTTTAAATTCAATAATTCTGATCATTCCAACTATTTTAGAAGCCATTTTTAGTCCACAGTGCACATAATGTCCAAAGGGACAAACAGTCTATCAGTGATAGGAAATTCAAAATAAACCATGGCTGTAAAGTTATTGACTTTACCTTTACTATTTCACCTGTAATATTCTTTGATGACTTGGGACAGACGTCACCCAAAGCTCTGACAGATGGCCAGTAGACCAGATAGTGACCTAAAGTCACCAGACAGGAGTAAAGGTGTTACAAAACAATGTACAAAAACTCACTTTCTTTGCGTTTGACCCCTCCATGGTAGGGAGGCCAAGGTCCACTGTTCCTGTCCAGTAACAGTGTTCCTCTTTTAGTCAGTAGTCCATTGTTAAGAGCGTGACACCTTCTCACAAACAGTCTGTTTCTTTGCAGCGTCCAAGCCCACCATACTGCTGTTGGTGAGGGAGCTAGACTCAATGTGCCACCTAGCAGTTGTCAATAGTTGTAGTAGATACCGGAATCTCATTATGCCATTCAAGATTACCTCACAACCCCCACAGGGCAGAGCAGAGAAGATTAGCTAATTGCCGTCGACGTAAATGCAGCTTTAAACCAAGTCAACACTGCACTCGAAGCAGTAGCTCTGTTGTCTACTCCTCTACCACTCAGCCTTTCAGTACTGACAACATACCAGAAAAACAAGAGCTCTATACCTTTAGGCAAATTAACATATATGCAGTCAATTATTTAGTTTGTGACCATACTAACGAAGGTCACATTGCCAAAATGTCTGTACCAATAAAACTTTACACCCCCAAAAATGAGAGTGCTGTGCTTTCTTTTGAGGACATAGTGTATATGTAATGTGAACTGTCACTGTTTTATTTCATGTGCTTACACTAAAGAAGAAATAGCAGTTTGGCTGCAGGGTGGTGCTTTGCTCACTGCATTTCTTTGCATACAGAACTAGGGCAGAGTCTAAACTGTTGTTCGTGGGTTTTTTAATCTGCATAATCATGTTTGTTTATTAACTTCTGTATCTATGACAACATGGATCATATTACCTTTGGAGCAGGCAGTCTTGTCTCGGCTGTATTATTTGTGTGCAGCCCACTGTATTTAAACCAATATATTTTAGAGTGATAGGATGGTAACTTAAACAGTGTATTGATAAGATATTGGCAGCAAGCGTGAATATTACTATCATTCTTATTATGAATTAATTATAATTAATGCAGTTCTCCTATAATAAAGAGCTGTTGTTTCAGACGGCGTCACTTCACGTTGTGAACACATGAGGGCGACATACTAAAAAAACGTTTGTGGGGATTTCCCATGATTCCACGCAGCCTTTAAAAACCAACCCGGATGTTTCCGGCTCCATGTTTTGAATGGTTTGTGTCGTGCGTGTGTGTGGGTGAGTGTGTGCCGTGTGCTTGAGCGAGTGAATGATGTGAGTGTTTCTGTGTGTGTTTGTGGTTGTTTTATGTGTGTTTCTATAAAAACCTACACCGTGATCTTATTTGATCCGGTCGGAGTCTGGCCTTGCTCTGATCGGAGATGATAGGACTTCGCTTGCTAGCCTCCGTGGCGATGCGCAAGAAGCTCCAACTTTTCAGGGCCTCCACAATCGAGGTTGTGGTCAGACGTGATGAATTGATCAGATATACTAGTTCTGAATGAATTTGGGTTAATCTCAAATTTCAGGACGGACCATGAGTATAGAGGCGATTCTGATCTCACCATAACCTCAGAGATGGGACTCAAAAGGCTCTAAGCTGTAAACAGTTTGTGTGTCGACACCCATTTTCAGTGCTTCAAGACGAAGCTGTAGTCTTACATGTCTTGTTTTTTTATGTTCTAATATAAAGTTTTTATCCAGACCATTCATTCCTGGAAGTATTTTGATGTGGACAAAACTTTACCCGTGTTTTTGCCAGACGTGGTCAAAATACATGAAAAGTCTTCTCTTTATTTTGGCGGCCACTGAGGGACGGATCTCTTTATGTTGCTTGAATCAACAAAGACATCTCTGCTCAACGCACGCCTATCTGGGTTACTAAACTTACACAGTTAAATTCAATTAATTACGCCACTGGAAGTGGACGAAATCAGTTTGAAACTTAAACGCACTCGATAGATGTAGGCCTCCAAACAAAGCTTTGTCTTGAAATTTGTTCGCTCCCACGGCCAAGGTTTCTTAGAAATAAAGAACCTATAAGTTAGACTGAAATGTGTGGGTCAAAAGTATTAAAAGAACACGAATATACAATGTAAATTTGAAAAACATTCGGATATATGTCGACATTGCTCAGAGGTGGGCCTACTCTTTAAGGCTCTTTTTGTGATAAAAGCAGGCGAGACAGAAGAAGGCAGTTCATACAGAAGAGACAATAAGCGAGGCATTTATGTCCTGAAATTCCTGTTGTTTTTTAAATATAGGGTAGGCCTAATGGTGTCTTCTACTCAGTCATCTCAGATTCTCCCAAAACAAACGACAGGCTACACACAATAAAACAATTTATACTGTAGCAGAAATGTACAGGAAAAGATTTCAGGTGGAACTGGAGTTAAAGGCCTATACTTGTACTGAAGACAATGAAACAGTTGACCATTTATTTTAATTTTACGAATTCATAAGTGAATTCTGGGCGGGTATAGTTGGCTTTCACTGATTTACCCCTGTTTGAACTGAATCATACTTCTTGTTTTGATGTAGCAGAACTGTTTAATATGACTGTAGGCTACTTAATTACTATGAGTATATCTGTAAGTGTACCGTGTCCTTGTTTCTTTACTAAGAATTATTACATATTTCTGCAAAAATGATGTGTAAAAATAGAAATACTCTATTTTTTGATTTCATACTTCATACTTTATAAGTTACTTTAAAATTGTGCTATATTTTTCTATATTTTACCTCTGTTTTATGTTATCCCCATGCTATATATGTAGGCCTACGTACAGGTCTAAATCATTGATGGTCCAAATCAATATCTGTAGTCCACATATTAAATTAAGCTCCTGCAAGGAAAAAAAAATCCTTCGTCCTTTGACGTCACAACTATGCGACATAATTCCTGACCATTTCACGGTTTCGGGTATCCTATGATATGCATACCATCCACCGATGGTATGCATTGGTATTGGTTGGGATTCTCGTGCCGCCAACTCAAACATAATGTCAGTGGGAGCAGTTTTATTATGTCTCATTAATACTCAAAACAAAAGATCACAGACTGTTAGAGACTGGCCCTTATTTGACTCATTTATTTTTAAACCCCTTACTCTCCCTAAACGCTTCTGTTCTCTTTGTCATTTGTCGTTTCTTTTTATTTATTAAATACGCATCAAATATAATCACTGTATAATCACATTTCTTTTAGAGCACAAACATTTATTTTACAAAGAAGTGGCCAAAAATTTAAACAAAAACAAAACAAAACAAAAAAAATTGGAAAATATGAACAGGGGTATGTCACATGTCGTGCCTTTTGTGTACACACGTGACCCGTGCTGACCAATCAGCGGTCCATAATCGCTGGATGAGAAGCGCGAAGAGCCGAAGACAAGCCGCCTCCTCCGCCTCGCTCGCAACTCAGGTCTGTCCATCATGGCTGAGCCCAGCAAAAGAAAACGAATAAGTAACGTCCATTCCAGCTCACAAACTTTAAGTAACACACTGAGCGTATTCATGGACGCTCAGCGGAACGAAGTGGCTGGAGATGGACCGTCGAGTCGTTTTGTCGAGGGATCCATACTTCGCATCACCATGACAAACTTCCTGTAAGTTACAGTAACGTTAGCTCAAAAGCTGTCACAGTCACAACAAAGTAACAGGGGAGCTTGACGGGCATATCACTCATAACTGACGTTAGCTAGCCAGGTAAACTAGCAGACAGGCTTCCCAGTTAGAGTTAGCTGGAAAGCTGCCAGGAGTCATGACTTTAAAAAGCATTACTAAGTCGTCGTAGTTAAAGCACCAACTAGCTAAAAGTTAGCTAATGTAAGACAGCCTCTCAGGGTGGAATCAATAATTAAAAGCAGGTTAAAATAGGGACACAGTGCAAAACGCCAAATATATTAGTAAGGAGATAAAATGGTGTGGTAAAATGTTTATCAGCGCTCGGAAACTTTCACTTTCACTTTCCCAACACTACGGGGAGGTCAGGGGTCAGCTACAGAATAGTTCCTCAGCAGGATGGAGACTTGTTGCCAAAGGGCTTGAACTTGGGGCATTTTGTTGAAGGATGATCTCTACTTTGTTAAACAGCTGTTGCCCAGTTAGATTGGCTCTTTGCTCAAAGTCGTCTTCATCAACTCCTAGTGTTTCAGCCCGTGAGTAGAGAGAGATGAATCGTTTCTTTCCCCGCTGTTGTTTTTTTATCTTAAAATATCTGCCTCTGAACTCTGACAGGACATACGACTTCTCTGTGGTGTATCCTGGACCCAACCTGAACATGATTGTCGGGGCCAATGGAACTGGTAAATCCAGCATTGTGTGTGCCATATGTCTGGGTCTGGCTGGCAAGACTGCTGTCATGGGCAGGGGTGACAAGGTAAGTAGTAGAGAAATACAGTTTTGAAGCAGTGATGGATACTCTGAAGCTATGTGCTTGATTTTTCCTACAGAAAAATGCAGCTTATATAACATGTTGCTTGAATGCTCATGGTAGGAGAATTCGGAATTTATATATTGCTATTGTTGTGTGAAAGCCACATAACTCCTACCCAGGTGATCTTCACTTATTAATCCCAATAGAGGCATCATATCATCCTCTTGAGGAAATTCTGCCACTCTTGGCCTGATAACACCCTGTCATAACCTACTGGATAAACTTTACAGTGTGTCAAGCTGACAGAAAACAAGGCAGTTTTCCTGAAGCTGACAATTTGGGAGACAGACACAGGGTTTTTACGTACCAGCAACAACATGTAATGCGATATATATATATAGTCTGTTGTGATATTTGATGGTGTTTGATGATATAATGCAACATTAAAAGGTGAAAGCTCAATCTCATGTATAAAGTTTTGAATTGCTTGCATAGAATTAAACTGGATTAACATATTGTAACATTCCTGAATTGTGTGTGTGAAAGCGGTATTGTGTCACCCAGTCAAATGCCTGTACATTTATAGTACTTGACAAACAAAGCAGTTCAAATTGTGATGGTGGCTTATGATGCCTGATTTTTAAAGATCGTTTTACTTTTCTGTTAGGTTGGACTCTATGTGAAGCGTGGGTGCAAGAAGGCATCTATTGAGATTGAGCTGTAAGTTTTGTTACATTCACAGTTTTCAAATAACACACACCATCACATTCCTAATACCAGCTGTTAGACAGGTGAACTCCTACAAGTCTGTGAA
The DNA here is from genome assembly GCA_900302535.1 of Neoniphon sammara. Classification (NCBI taxonomy): domain Eukaryota; kingdom Metazoa; phylum Chordata; class Actinopteri; order Holocentriformes; family Holocentridae; genus Neoniphon; species Neoniphon sammara. Next base: position 30,989 of record OMKZ01008121.1, on the reverse strand, counting down.
TTTTATTACAAAACACTATGAAACAGTTTAGGAAACTGGCAATGTTATCTGGTAGTCATTACTCAGTATTAAAAATACGAACCGTTAAATCTTAAAAAGTGACACTGTTATGCCAGAAAAGGTGTGAGTTATATAGTAAACTTGTCAAATAAATTGTGTAAGTTATTCTTGCAATAATTGTATGAGTTTGTCTTGTTTTCAAAACACTGCATGTATTTAATTTTGGAATGAAAATCCTTTTTATTTTCCCAGGTATAAGCGAGAGAGGAATGTGGTGATTAACAGAGAGATCCATGTGGAGAACAACCAGTCGGTGTGGATGCTGAATGGACGACACTCCAGCCAGAAGGCAGTGGAGGAAGAGGTCAAGGCCTTACACATCCAAGTCAGCAACCTCTGCCAGTTCCTGCCTCAGGTGTGTGACACTGTGTAAGGCTGCACAGCCGTGGTTGAGCAGAAGAATCACTTTAATTAGCTGGTGTTGGTGTGCACACATTAAAAGACAGTGCAGGACTGCTGGTGTAGTTGCAGGACAAAACCTAGAGGGGCTCACAAACAGGTACACAAACAGCACCCTACAGGCACTGATAACCACATTTATTTTCCTAATTGTTGTGATAACGACCAGTAATCTTGATCATCAATCTCACTTTTGGGAACAAAATTATTCAATTACATTTTTGCATCTTAAATCAGAATATCGACTTTTTTCCTCCTCTGGTCCTTCCTCTAAACCAGTTCAGTATTGAGCTCTAACAAATGGATTTCAGTGTTGCAGTTAGACATGACTGTGCAATAGTGAGAGAGACTGTTTGCTGCAGTCGGGTTTTCCATCGTTTATCATTGTGGATTTTATGATGATTTTTTGGTTGTTGGAACAAAAAGTTTTACTTTGAGGTGTATCAGCCATCTCAAAGCATAGTGAGCACTGACTTGGTGTCATCTAGTTTGTAGTAACAATATTTCATGATCACAGATGATCTTTTATTTTTTTCCCTTATTAACAATGTTTCAGTGTTCAGACCTGAAGGATGTTTCTTATTCCACGTGTGATATCAATATGCCACCGCTCAACCTCAATAGATCCATATTTTGAGTTTAAGCACTGGTCTACTTATGTCAAAAAAGCAGCTTATTCAGCTCAGTGTCGCTTTGTGCTATGCTCATGCATTGAGAGGTATAATTGAGCATACACACTAGAATATGAAATAGAATTTAAATTGTCATGTCTAAATTGAATTTCTTTATATTTATTTGACCTTATCCTATATACATCAGGCATTCCCCATGGTTATTTGTCTGCCTACACATCCCTCCTTTAAAACAAGCTGGCAAAATTGTATATATTTTTTTCAGTATTTTAAGTGATAGTGACCGTGACACTTGCCTCATTGTTTTCTTTTTTCCTGTTAATGTGACTCCTCTGTCCTTGCAGGAGAAAGTGGGCGAGTTTGCCAAGATGTCCAAAATTGAGCTGCTGGAGGCCACAGAGAAGTCAGTGGGACCGCCGGAGATGTACGAGTACCACTGTGAGCTGAAGAACTTCCGCAGCAAAGAACGAGAACTGGAGGTGAACATGCAGCTTGTCTGAGCAAATAAACACACACAGCAGTTAGAGAGTGGCGGCTGGTGCTTCTAGGGAGGTGGTTGCCGCTACAACAGCAACCCCCAGGGAGCTGGGGGTAGCCTTCCCGTTGCTTTACAGTACAACCACTGAGTGGAGGAGTGGGATGATGCCCTTTGAAAGGATGTAATGCAGCTGTAGAACAACAAGGACTGAGACAGTTTGTGAAAAAATATAGAATAGCTTTTTTAATTAAACATTTTAATTTAATATTGAATATGTGGAAATATCTAAAAATTGTAAAACATTTTGAAAAACTTTTTCAGTGAAAGTCTTGGAGGAATGACATTCCTGCGCCCTCTGTTTTTCTGCTGCCACTCTCCATGCAGTTAGGGTTAGAAAGTAACAACAGTTTCTTAACAAAAAATCAACACAGACTGGGAATGAATTATTTCTCAACTCTGTTCTTTCCATATTAAAAATGAAACGGTCTGTTACAGTGCACAGATTCTCGCAGGTTTTCAGTGTTCCTGTTGTTTTTTTTTTGGTTTTTTTTTTGTCCATTAGAACATAGTGAAGGAGAAGGCAAATTTCCTTGAGAAGGCCAAGCAGAGGAACGAGAGGAACAAACACGACGTGAATCGCTACTACGAAAAGAAGAGGCATCTGGACATGATTGAGTTGCTTGAGAAGAAGAAACCATGGGTGGTGAGTGGTTTACATGAAACACTTTGTGTCTGTATGTGTGTGTGTGTGTGTGTGTGTGTGTGTGTGTGTGTGTGTGAGAGAGAGAGAGAGAAAAGAAAAGTAAATTTATGGTGAAAGAGTAACCCGTCCACATTTCCTTATCTTTAGGAGTATGAGACAGCGCGTAAGAGGCTTGAGGGTGTGAAAAAGGAGCGTGAAGAGGCCAAGCAGCAGCTCTCCACACTGAAGCAAATCCAGGCACCCATGGTGAAGAAGATCCAGACCATCGAAAACCAGCTGAAGCCCATTGAGGCACAAATAAAGGCTAAGGTCGGAGAGTGGGTCTTGTTTTACTGGCAGACAATTCAGTATTTTCATTGCAGAGAGTGACAGAGCAGATATGGACAGTGTTTGTCTTTCACTTTTTAAATACGTAGATATTTCCCTTAAAGCAGTTAGAATTTGTGTAAAGCTCAAGGCATGAGGAGAAGTTTGGACCTTTTCTACCAAGTTGGATATAGACTACAAGTACCATGATAGTCCATGTGTATTCATACCTCAGTAATTTAGAGCACCCTGTAGTGATGGGTCTAATTTGGGTGACACTGACATGAGTATGTTGTGTGAAATCAGAAAATAATGCAATACACTATTGAACTAATGAACAGAGTCTGCTTATTTCTTAGTGAGTGTGAAAATTGAGTTAATTAAAATTAATTAGAAACTTAGAGAGAGTAACTGTAACAAGCTCACAAAAATTCTTTTTTTCATCTTTTCTTCTTATATAATTTTTTCTGTTCTTGCTGACATGGTGTTAACGATGATGAAACCGACGTTTTCCAGACTACAAACATCAAAGAAGCCGCTCAGAAGTGCAAACACATACAGGACAAGCTTGACCGGAAACATGCAGAGGTGCGACTAAACTTGTTCACTTAGCTAAATTACAGCAAATAACTGATGGTAGTGGTTCTGTGAAAAACCTTGAATGTGTGTCGATTTGAGAAAAAATAAATAAGGCCTTCAGTGTTTTTTGAAAATGATTCCGTGGCTTTGAAAGTTTTGTTTTATTCAAACATAGCACCCAGATTTGGTATGCCTTCACGACCACCAGAGTTTATAACAGACTGTAGCAGTGCAACTTTCATAATAAATCATAATTCTCCATCTTCATCTCTACAGATCGAAGACATTAAACAGACGTTGAGATTGAAGCAGATGGAGGAGGAAGACCACCGAAAGAGAATCAGCAATACGAGACGGATAATCGACGACTTGAAGGCGGAGCTTGCCAACGTTGGCGACCAACCAGATGTGGGTCCTAAGATCGACAGCGTCAACGCTGAGCTGAGGAGCATCCAGGAGGAACGGGCCAGGATTGACGGAGAGAGGGCCGACCTGCGCAGGGAGAAGGACAACCTCAACGCAGAGTACAGAAGTACGAGTTTTACACAAACCACACAGCATGTGGCCTGAGCTCTGTCAGAATCATGAAGAGTTCTTTATTCCTGTGTTTAGTCCACAAAAAAATGAATGAAATGCATCTGTGCATCTAAGTGACTGATATTTTTGGCTCCATTTTTATTGCTATTTCAGTTAGCAAGCTCATGTAACTGAGGCTTGTATTTCTTACCTTACCAATGCAACATTAGCTGAGAATGATACAACCATCTAATTTTCACTTGCTTTATGCTGCAAGTATAACATAATTGCAAATCAGCTGTATTACTGATGAAGTCAATTTTAAACGATGGCTTGGTGCTTGGTGTATCCAAAAAAATAAATGGATTTTTTTTTTTTACTATTAGTTGTTTACCTAAGCAGCCCATCCAATAACAATCAATAAATGGGAAACTCTGTATTATATGTCATTTAATTTCAGAGACTAGATGAGATTATGCCATTGGGTGCGTTTTTCCCAAAGCACCTAACTTTAACCTTGCAATGTTAACTGTACAGCAATACAAGACCACATATTAACTACTTTATATTGAGACAGAGTTGCGCGCAGTGTAGTTAATGTACTTAATGGTGTATGTTATTGTTGTCAGTGTTGGCGAAAAAGCTCAATGACATGAACAACATGATGAAGGCCAAAGAGGAGAAGCTGAGGTCGCGCCACAGGGACACACACGCGGCCCTCGAGTGGTTCAGGAGGAACAAAGAGCTCTTCTCCGGAAATGTGTACGACCCCATGATGCTAGTGGTGAGTCACAGCAAACTGTCTGTTAAATTCATTGTGATATATCAGGTTGGAAGAATTAGGTGGGAATGTAAAAAGATTAGGAGTATGAGTTGATTTTTAAAATGTATTTATTTTAAGATAAGGGGAAGTTGTCTCTGGTCTGCAGCTTGACCAGGAATTTTGTACAACTCCTGAAAACACTGTTCAGGAGGTTCTGTGGGATACTTTTCCCTCAGCAAAAAAATCCTGAAGCCTCTTGCAATTAGTATAAGGCTCAATATTACACTTGTGATTTTCCTTGTATTGATTATGCCCTAATGCCTGTCTTTCTTTGATTCCTCAGATCAATGTGAAGGACCATCGCTTTGCTAAGTATGTGGAGAACCACATCCCGTTCAATGACCTGCGAGCCTTCGTCTTCCAGAGGAAGGACGACATGGAGAAGTTCATGTTGGAGGTCAGAGGGCTGGAGGTTTTGATTGGCAGGTGGAATCTGCCTGGAGTTCACAGCGGAGGATGAAGTTTGTTTTGAGGGCTGCCTATAGTTCAGCTTACCTGCAGCCAAATCCAAAACTTTATCAGCAAAATTCACTTTCATCCTCATTTTATGCAATTCATCCTTCTTATCTTTTTAAAATGGTTAAAATCAACTTTTGTGGACAACTTACTCTCAAAGGTAGCAACCGTAGACTCTAATCTGTATTGTCATGGAGAGGCAAATTTCCATAGATCAGACTTCTCAATATATTTTGGTGGGTTTTTGCTTTAAACGTTTATGAGCCCAAGTCAAGATCTCAGTAGAAACTTAACTGCTCTTACATGCCAGAGGGTTTCTTAAAGTCTCTTTCAGTCTGGACCCAGAATAAGAAATTTATTCTCACCCATCCTCACCCTCAGGTCCGTGATAAGATGAACTTGAAGGTGAACGCCATCTCTGCTCCAGAGGAGTCGTGTTCTAACCGGCCACCTTCACGAAATATTGAGTCCCTGAGGTGAGACAAAATTTTGTTCTATTCTAAATATTAAAGTTTAACTATTCATGTAATTTGAAGTGGCCATGTTGACTGGAGAATGAGAAAGTTTCTTATGTCATTTATTATTACTCTGCTTCTATGTTTTATCACTGTGTACGTAAACTGAACTTGCTGGATATTGTATGTGAAACCGACTTAACGTTCTATTCACAGGCGGTTTGGGTTCTTCTCGTACCTGCGTGAGATGTTTGACGCCCCCGAAGAGGTGATGAGTTACCTGTGCAACCAGTACAGGGTGCATGATGTTCCTGTTGGAACTGAGCAGACCAAAGCCATGATCAAAACGGTGCGTTCCTCTTCCCACATGATTCAAGTCTGGGATGAATGTTTCTGAATTCAGCTTT
>OMKZ01008121.1:1832-25155 GCA_900302535.1 Neoniphon sammara | reverse complement strand
TTCTGATTTTTTATTTTTATTTTTATTTTTTTTAACCTAAACATGTAGAAACCTAGCTCAGATGTCAGGAGAAACAGGTGTGGGTGAGAGTGGATATGTTATTTGTGTTAATAAGTCAGCACTTTCTCCCCTAAAAATAGTTTTACCCTATTAAATGGTTTATGCTGCATTCTAGAAATGGGTGATGTGTGAAATACTGACTTGCTCTGACAAAAAAAGCAGTGGAATAGCTAATAGCAAGATCCCTCGCCTGTGGGTAAATATTATGATAAACATCATAATGCCACCCAGGGGCAACAAGCATATACAAAAGAGGAAGTGGAGCCACCAGAATATATGCAATTAAAAGGATTTATTTGGGTAATCTGTTTGGTACCCAAATGAATTTGCATATATTCTGGCAGGTACATTCCTTGTTTTGCAGGATTCCTCAACCCAGAATTTTCTGAGATGTTTTTTGCTGTCATGGCAACATGGCAGCATACACCGTAAACACTAACACAGCATTACTTTTAATCATCAACATATACTTAAGTTTGATTTTCATTTACCAAAACACTTTTGCGAGAAATGGTTGAACCTCAAGTTCTGTGGGTTGAATATTTGAACTTTTAAAGTTGCACTTTAAGTAGCTAACATCCTATCAGGGTAACTAGCTAGCAAACATTGCCATGGGCCACTGACATTACATTAGCTGCTGAAAGTTTTAACTAACATTTTGTATGTATTCAATCAAAAAGGAAAGAGGATTTCCCTCTCTGGATTTTGCACACTAAGCAATGTGTGTTGAGTCAGTACTTTTCCACATGCAGCAAAAAGGTGTTCGCTAAGGAAATGAAACACAAGGGCAGCCACAAACTACTAATGAAACTCAATATATGATAAATATAAAGCCACAGCAGAAGAGATACATATTAACAGACACTAGTTCAACAAATCCTGTATGCAAAATACATAAAATGTCTAGCATGTTAGTCAATTAAATATTAAAAAGCTATAAGGCCCTAAAGAAACAACAGAAGTCCAATGACTAATGAAAACCATTAAGGACTACAGTTTTTTTTTTTTTAGTAGGCCCATATCCAGCGGGCTTCAGCTTTAAGGAGTTCAAATGACTGTCAAAATAATCAGTCACTCCTTTTTAGTCCTTTTATTGAATTGAATGGAGTGTCTGCTGATCCTGATCCCCTTTGTCCATTTTTTAAATTAATTTCTTCCAGGTGATCGAGGAGCCGTACATCAAGATTCTGTACACAGCAGAGGAGAGGTACACGGTGAAGAAGTCGTCGTACTCCCGTAATATTAGCACCAGTAACTCCGCCGTTCACGCCTCCCAGTACCTCAACATCGCTGTGGACGCCGAGAAGAAACTCCAGCTGGAGCAGCATATGAAGGTGAGGAAGAGACACGCAGGGTTGCATCTTAAAGTCATTAACAACCCAGCTAGAGGGTTTTATTTTATTTCTGTCCCCATAATACATGTAAAAATGTTAAAGTGTTTTTTGAGGCATTTCTGCTCCAGAGGGGATGAGGGACATGGGAAACCACAGAGTTGAAAATGTGATGAATTTAGCAGAGATCCCACAGGTCAGCAAATTTTGAAAACTTCTTTCTAAAAGTGAAAGTCAGGGAATTTAATAAATTATCCTAAAGTAACTAGCTCTTCACTGAACATATTTATTTTCCATTGTGTTATGTTCACTTCCCCCACAGAATAAAACAATAATAAACTTTAATAAGACTTCTGAATATTGTGTGTTTCTTCCAACAAATCGATGTTGTGTTATGATGACATTTTACTCAAGTTGTTAATGGCGTTCTTTACCTTCTGCTGTGGCCAGACATGTGAAGGGAATTTACGGGACATTGATGAAAAGATGAAAACCTTGGACCAGCGTATCACCACACTGGATCGCCGTGAAAATGAGCTGCGGAAGGAGAAGAAGCACCTCTCTGAACTGAGGGGCAAAAAGAGACAACTGGAGCAGAAAATCAGCACCAAGCAGGACAGGTTGGTCTGAAGTGAACAGTCAGATGCCCAATCTGCACAGACTTTCCTAAAATAACTGGACAGCATTCATGCTAAGCATTCTCTAGATGTGTCAAAAGTTTTGTTTATACACATTATTTGATTTATATATTCAGAATACTTTTCATTGTAAGTTGGCATATAAGGTCCCTTTACCCACGTTGTACTGTCCTAGCCTTTCTTTATTTTCTGTCTGTTGGTCTTTTTTTTTTTTAAACCTGCACCTTTCAGTTTGTCACCTTGTCCCCTTTTAAAAGGTATTAGAAATAAGTGTATAAATATGTTTCCTATCTTCATCTAAATAAATCTTTTCAGTATAGTTACATTTTTGCCAGAATTGCAAATGCAAATTTAACTTTTTATATCATCTCAAAGTTAATTCCCTGCACAGAAATCTGTGTCATTGGATCACAACAGTATCCTTCATTTATGTGCTCAGTTTATTCATAACTCATGCAACCAGGACAATTAAAAAAAAAAAATCACATTTACATTAACAGCCAGATGCAGAAATCTCCTGTGTCATGAGAATAATGTTCAACTCCCTCTTTTCCTTGTGTGCAGTCTGAGGCAGATGGAGCAGAGCAGTATAGACCTGGAGAAGATCGAGGAAGAGACTAGAGAAAAAATCTCGACGGTCAATTTCCAGAAAGTGACCATCGTGACCGAGATCAGGTCCCAAATGAAGGTATTGATAAAGAGGCTTGTAGTAACTAAGGACACATATAGTGCTATAGTGCCTCTGATAGCTATGGTAGGTTGTTGTTTGAAGTTGTAGTGAATATTAGTATTGGCCTTTTTTGTCCTCCCTTATGTGTTTTAATGTTTTCTCTCTCTCCCTCTCTCTCTCTCTCTCTCAACAAAGGCACTGATATTGTGACTGTGGATTTTCAAAGATACAGCTTTTTCTTTTAAGGCTGGCAATTAAACAAAACCGATCATCATGGTCTTCTTGCATTTTCTCTTTTCCTCTCGATCTCTTTCTGTCTGTAGCTGAAAGCCCAGCTGAGCATGGAGAAGGTATATCTGGCTCTGGAGACAGTGGGGCTGATGGCTGAGAAGACCAAGCTGGAGAATGACTGTAGAGAAGGCGCCGTTGAGCTGAAGAGCCTGGATGTAAGAGATTCTCACACACATTTATGCATTTATAGATTCACACCATCCTGGGAAATGCAGGATGAAACCTAGAGATCAAAGAGCCTGTCCTTCAGTGAGAGGACCAAGGTTCAAAACGGAGATCAATAAAGTTTTATATGTATGGGTCCAGTCAAACTAACTCACATATTTATAAATGTGCAATTACACTCTCACTCTTGTATTTCATTATTTAAGGTGTGTTCTGTATTATTGATTGATGTTAACTGTTCATGTCATCCTTGCAGCAAAAATGCTCCCGGCTGGAGCAGCTGAAGACCCAGCTGACAGAAACGTGCAAAGGCCTGTTGAAGAGAGCCAAGGAGATCTGTAATATGGCCCCTGGAGAGGCGCTGTCTGCAGAGCTGCAGACTGTCAGTATTCACAGAAAAGTTTTCTTGTATCTCTGATTCAGTGGGCAGATATTCCTCCCCCTCAAAGAAACTCAATTCTGTTTATTTCCATGGAAATTGTTCATCATACGGTGTAATTACAGTTTTACTTGCCTTATCTAATCAACAAAAATATATTTATTTTTTTACTGATCAATACATTAGGTACTGATTAATGTTATTACAGCACATGGTCATCCTAGTTGGCAAACCGATGTTTGTGACAATGTTAACTTTGTCGATGAACATTATAGCCAAATATCACACTTGTCAGCTGTTTTGTAAGACTGTTTCATTCTAGCAGGCAGACCGTAACCCTTTTTGTCTCACTTACCAAGGACTGGTTAGCTAAAAAAATTACTTGCCAAAATTAATTTTTATAAGCTCAAATATTAAAATCACATTTTCCATGGAAATCTGCCACCCCACCTGCTTTCAGTGCTATTTCAGTTCTGTTTATAATCAATTACTGTGATGTTTGTGTCAGTTAAAACTTAACCACTCACCTACATGATCAATCAGTAAATCATCTTGAGGTGCAGCAGAATTAAGTTACAAGAGAGCGCACTAAGGTGAAGTTTCACAGTTTAACAACAGGCAAAGATCAAAGACAGTATAACCAAGAAATTTAAGAGTGACCATTCAGCAGGACCATATAACAAGTGACCATTTTTGATTTATCCTCCAACAGCAAATGTTACCGGGGTTTGGTTTTTGGTGGGTGTTAAATTTGAATCCTGACAGCAAGTGTATTGCTTGAAAATAGGTATTGCAAAGACAAAATATATGAAGAAAAATTATATGAAATGATTAAAATGTGACAAAAACTAATCAGTTAATATAAAATTATTGACAAATTGAACACTGGTTTGAAATCAAGCTGAAGTTGTTACTGAAAGCTAAAATAAAAGCCATGTTATCCAGGCAGGGACAATCACAGTTAAAGTAATAATCTGTCTAATGTACTTAGCAGCTTGGTTTCATCCATATCCATATAACGAGATGATTGTATTTAGCTTTTTATTTTTATATTTCAGGGGCTACACTTTTTCAGACCAGACAAGAAGGTTTTTCCAGGGTCAGGATCAGCTAAGAAGGTCCAGAACAGGATTGAAATAATTGCTTTTTATTTGATGCTATAACTTTACCTTGCAGGTAACATGGTAACGAGTCACAGACTTTTAGGTCGTTATGTCCTGGCAGTGTTGTAGTGGAAAGCAAAATATATCCCTTAGGTTTTTGAGCTGGAAGCATAAAAAAACTCATAAATTACAATTTTTTGTGCCATATAAACAAAGAGCATTGGCAATACACTGTGTATTTACAAAATATGCCACTCAGTCTTGTTTTCTGTTCACGCAGGCTCTCAGCAAGCTGCCTGACACTCTGGACGAGATAGACGCCATGCTGAACGAGGAGCGGTCCAGAGCAGACTGCTTCACCGGCCTCAGTGAGAATGTGAGGGAAATGTTGAAAACTCAGCTGGGGGAATTTATATCTTACAGTCTTAATTTGGTTCAGGTCATTTTCCTGAATGTCTCAAGCTTATTTGGCATGTGATCAGTGATCTGATCTGAACACTAAAAACAACTGATCATTTTTTAAACCTTTACCTACCCAGGGAAATGTGAATAGATAACACATGAAATTTTTAAGTCACACCCTGTTTCACACTCGCACAGAGGCTACCCAAAGGCATCCTCTGTCTCTGACAGTTGGCCAGTTACCAGCCCTACGCAGATTTTTTTCCATCTGGTCATGGGATTTGAACTGGTGTCCCTTTGGTAAAAATCCTTTACAAGAACTGCAAAACCTGAAATCCTAGAAAACACCCATTTCTCCATGACTACAGCTCCAAAATTAGCAAGAATATGAGTTTGATTCCCGCTTGGACCACCCATACTAAAATGTACATAATCATGGTAATATGATTATACACATTTTTATCATTTAAAATGGTAGATAAAAGCATTTATAATATGGTATGCAAACAAGACAGGAATTCTGTCTTGTTTGTTTGTTGTTACTTTGTGAGTCTGAATGCATCATGACGTGCACCGTCTAAGTGCAAAATGTTTATCTTCTTCCCTTCACTGGTTCCCAGGTTGTTGAGGAGTACAACAGAAGAGAGCAGGAGATCAAAAACCTGGAAAAGGAGCTTGATGATAAGAGCAACGCCCTGAACGCCTACCGACAGAACATATCAGAGGTACATGAATACCGAACCCCGGTGGTTTCTTCACAGTTTCATTGAAGCAGCAAGAGGGAGGTTGAACAAATAAATTTCTAGGTCTGACTAGATGATGCTTTTCTAAATTTGCTGTATTCATCAGTAAGGGTACATTTAACATTTGGTGGTAGTGCAGGTGCCACTGCTGGATAAATGCACTGAAAACACTGAAATGGGATTGGCAATATCTGGTTATGTTTGCATATTTGCTGCTCTCTACATGCTGCCTTCAGTAACATTAAAAACTACAGTGTTGCATTTGCATCTGCTGTGAGTTCCCTGTGATGGAGGGGAAAAGGGTAGATTACTAATAAAGCAGGAATATTAGAGTCTAATTATATTTGTACATTGCACTCATTAATCAGAACACACACGTTCCTGGTATGACATAATGGTATTTGTGTGTGTGTGTGTGTGTGTGTGTGTGTGTGTGTTTCTGCCCCAGGCTAAAGAACGCTGGCTTAATCCTTTAAAGCAGCTGGTGAATCAGATCAATGAGAAGTTCAGTGATTTCTTCCGCTCCATGCAGTGTGCTGGAGAGGTGGACTTGCACTATGAAAACGAGGTATGGATACCTTATGCACATACACACTTAAACCAAATGTAAGTACTGGTTGGAAAGTGACTTTTGAAACACCTGGTAAAGTTATTGTTTAGTCAGTGTTACTGTTCAACAGCTCTGTCAACCCCACCAGATACGCATAATATGGTCATTTTTTTGCTATCAGGCAGAACAATTCCTACTTATTTTAAATGACTCATATCTGTCCACTGCAGGAGGAGTATGACAAGTACGGGATCCGTATCCGGGTGAAGTTCCACAGCAGCACTCAGATGCACGAGCTGACGGCTCATCACCAGAGTGGAGGAGAACGCAGTGTCTCCACCATGCTCTACCTCATGGCCCTGCAGGAGCTCAACCGCTGCCCCTTCAGAGTGGTGGATGAGATCAACCAGGTAATACACACACAGACACACACACACGCGTGCGCACACTCCAACACGCACATCAGCTTTTACATTTTGATAATACCAACATACAAGTAGAGCTGTGGTGCAATTCAGAGCCAATTCAGTGAATGCTAAGACAATCCAAGCATGGGTTGCTTCTGACAAAATAGTGTATGCATGAAAAAGTTCAGTAGTATAAGTGATAGCTACATAGTTAAATCTGACACTGTGGTCTGGTCAGTGTATCAAGCTCTTTTTCAACAGAATACGACACACAAACACTAAAGAGAAGCTTGTGGAAGTTGTGGGAAAATATTGACAAACAACTTTTCTCTTTGACTACACCAGCACATGTCATTTATTGGTCTCTAACCAACAGACCAAAACCAAGTTACCCATCATGCTGCTGCATTACCATGGTTAAACACTGAGATCTTAAAATGAACGAGTCAACTTAACACTGCACTAAATGTGAGGAGCGAGCAACACAGAGTCACATAACTGTACATCACAACATGGTATGCTGCACTCATGATAATTATCACACTTAAACCCACACACACCCAGCCTAGATACTACACAGAAATCTCACAAGTTCATGTTTCACATTTGAACTCACTTTCCATGTTGTAATATTATCTCATATCTCATTTGAGATGATATAAGGTCTGGTAACACCAGGCTAACACACACCTACCTCATGTCAATACTGTAGGCTGTCCAAATATTGAATTTTATCTCATTTTACTATTTTTTTATCCTGACACCCACTTGGTTTGCCTGTAAGCCTGTAAGCAATAATTTAACAGTTAATGCTCACCTGGTTGCTCATGCAGACTTAACTCAATGCATCTATCTGCTCCTTTACACAGGGAATGGATCCTATAAATGAGAGAAGGGTCTTTGACATCGTGGTCCGCACTGCGTGCAAAGAGACGACATCCCAGTACTTCTTTATTACACCCAAAGTGAGTGTTTGTACATCTTCATGCCTGAGAGTTCCAGTGGGTAAAAGTTTGAGCCTGATTTGAGTGTGTGCACACTTAATATGCTGTGTTAGGTTGTCTGTGTGTGTCTACACACAACTGTGAGTCTCTGCTCTTCATCTCCCTGAACTCACTCTCGCTGTTTTTGTCTTCAGCTCCTGCAGAATCTTGAGTACGCTGAGGACATGACCATCCTGTGCGTCCATAACGGTGCCTACATGCTTCCCCCGACTGACTGGAACGAGAAGACTTTCATCAGGAAGTACAAAAAAAAACCCAGGGCATGAATTCACCAACCTGTTGACATTTTTTCAAATAACGAATTTTGTTTTATTCGTAAATTTGGTTTGTTGAAAAAAGAGATAAGCGTTGAGTACTTCTGCTCTTCCCTCATTTGCACATTTTTGTAATATATACTGATGAATGTCAATATGGTAATACAAAATATTTACAAATGTTTCATCTCTTTACTTACGGTTATGTACAAGTTTATATTTCAATAAAGTGTTATGTCATTTTGTTTCCAAATGGCTTTGTTGAGATATTTCAAATATTATGTCTGATAATTTCCTTGAATGCTGCTTCAATACAAAGAGCAGCATACAGGATCCAAATTAGAGCCTAAGTGCCAAAGACCTAACTTGATAATTTCAGCAAAAAATGTATGCACAGATGTATAAGAGTAAAAGTGAGGAGCTATAACATGCACATATCACAATGTTAATTTGATTAAGCACACTTGCCGTAGAAGAAAAGGAAGTGAGGAGAACAAATTGGCAGGTGCTTTTGTTAAAAAAAAATGGTTGTATAAAAAAGAAAGCTGAAATATTACATTCCCTGAACTCTCCTATAACTGTGGATATCTGCACAGAAGCTCAACAGAGAGGGAGTTAAGTGAAAACTAAGAAATGTAAAAAGTACAGTATATCTAGTATTTCCCATTGTTCTTAAATGCCCTCGCATAGGGATTGTATGCAGGGATAAAAACTCAAACTATTTAACATCACCTCTGAACAGTGCATTATCTCATCAGTTCACGGCCATTAAAATATCTGAAGCTCTGTGAAGGATGACAAGTTTTCATGTTTTTATTGCCTAGTGAACAGGCGTCAATATTTATTCATGAGAGTGCAGTCATACAAATATTTCTGAGGTAAGTCTCATTAGCGTGTCTGCAGTGTGGAGGCGGCATCCTTCTCCATATCTCCCCCCAGCGTTTTTTTTCACATTTAATAACTGTCGGCTTTCAGTTTTCTGTCTGTATGGCACTGGAAAGCAACACAAGAAGTACAAACATGCTGTCAAAGAACTGTTTTATTTGTAGAGGTCTCACGTTGGCGGCAGTTGGGAGACAGCGGTATTGAAAGCTTCACGTTGAGTAGAAACCACCGTCGTGCTTCCTGGAATATCCTCTGTTTGTAGAGGCATTATGATGAGACTCTGTGGAAGGATATAAAAAAGGCATTGTATTACAAATCGGGACACACCTCCCTCAAAATAAAGTCTGTTACAGTCAGATTCTCCTCGGCTGAGACCGAGTGGGGCCTGGGGTCATATTTACACAAGGCTTGTGCCGGGATCTGACTCAGAGGTATGAGGTTTGTTTCAGCTGTTTTTTTTTTTTTTTTTTTTTACACACAAACATTATCTGCTGTGGCAATGCACATTAGCTCGAAGCCATGCAATTGAACTTTACCTATAGTTCCCTCAATGCTGTAAATGGAGCTCTTCTGCGAGTTAACCCACATTCTGATCTCTTTGTCCAGTTCATCTTGTGGGACGTCCTGCTTTTTGGAGTTTTTCAGCATCCTGTAAAATAATTGATATAATTGACCTGATGCCACCACATTGGAGTTGATAGTCTGGCGATTTTTTTTTATTGCATGAGTCCCTCATGAGCCCCAGCACCCACCCGTGGTCCTCAGAGACAGTCTCCCTCTGGTATAGAGTCTGGCTCTTGCTCCGGAGGAACTCCTTGTGGTGGTCATAGACGGATTTTAGATGAAAGTCCAGGCTGTCGTTTGGAGCCTGGGGCGGAGGACCAGATGCAGTTGCCTTGAAGTGAGGCTCTGATTCCATAAATGATGAATGCAGGTTACGATCACATCGACTGGAGCTTACCTGTTGGTCGTAATGCACAACACTCCGCCTGGTGCTGGCAAAGGTGGCTGTATCGTGCAGGCGACTCCACGGTTCGTCAGTTTGGGCAATGTGAGTTGGTTTATCATATGGCTCTTTCTGCCCAGTGGGAAAACAAATACAGGTCCTAATTCCAAAAGTATGAGCAAAATGCTATCCACAAATGATTGTTGTGGCATGAAAATAAAACACATGATGAATTAGTTTTAATGTTATAGGCCTAGGCAGACTTAAGCTGGTGTCTTTGGAATATTAGGTGAATTGCGGGAGCCACAAATTTTGGAAATTGAATACTTTGGATATTTTGTGCTTTGGACTGAAACACTACAAATTCAATAGACTAGATATAGTGCAATGGTGTTGAGTGATCTAGACATACACTTGTGTCGTATTTTTTTTCTTCTTAATTTTAGTCTAATGAGTGACCTGAAAGGTCATTGTCAAAAGTCAAAGTTAGCAATAAGTCAAAAGCATCAACCCCCACACAAGAGAAATATTATTTGAGTGGCCAATGCAGGCTTATATGTTTGATGTAACTATTTGGCAACATGCAAAAATAGTTTGGCTGGAACAGGAGGAAGATGTAGTTCCAATATCTAAAATATATTTTGAATGAATGAGATCTACATTTGCAAATATAGTATGTGACCATTTTCTGTATTTTAAAACTATCTCCAGACATATTTTGAAGTAGTTAGTCTCTTAGACTAAGCGATAACGTTATGTTTTTGCAGATAACTGAAAAATATCAAACAAGTCTTACCTGCTGCTGCTGGACCCCAAGGAAGGAATAGTCGTTCTCAAATCTTGGGAAAGGAAAGGGATCACGTTTTGACATGGTCAACTTTAACAACAAGTTTGGGCGGTTAGAGTAAAAAAATACAAATAAAAATCCGGTAACAAATTGTTAATTGTCTTTTCAGAGACGTGGCTAGTCTGGGCTATGCAGCTTGGAATGTTTACATCCTGGTTACTTAGCAACCAAGAATTTCCGGTTAGAATTTTAAACATAAAATCGACAAAGTGGTCGCGATTTTGAAATAAGCTACACAAAGCACCTAATTAATAGCTAAATATAAATAATAATATATTAAGGTGGAAGCTGTGGAAAATCAGTTTTCGTCTCCAAAAGTATGTATTTATAAACGCTGCTACAAAGATATACAAAGAATAGGCTATCACAACCCCATAGATGTTGTTAAAGGCTCCATCAGCACTGTCAAGTCAGAGAGAATAAGCCACTGAATTAAATGTATCAAGTAGGCAATACAAAAATATGCAAAATTATTACATAATAGTCCTGTAATTGTAAATGTAGATCCTTCTCTGCTTTCCTTCACCAAAGTAAAATGTTTGCCTACCTTTATTAGTTAAGCCTCTGGAAACTTGTTTACACAATAGTCATTTTAGAGAATGCACAACACTGGTCTGTAAACATTAGGTATTCACAAATTAGTTTTTCTCTCATTTCATTTTATTTTATAAGACTAAAACAGGGCTGTCTTGTGTAAACAAAAAGAAACAGGTATTCTGGGTTTACAAAGAGGCATTTAAGTGATGATTCAGAGTAACATCAGGTACCTTGTCCAGTCCCCTCCCTATATCCACAGTGAAGCCCCGCCTCCCAGATGCTGTAGCACCTCTGCTCAGGTCACAGCTCAGCTCCACCTGCAGTCTGGGACAGGCGACCATGCAGCGAGGCCCACTCTACTTCTGCCACTTCTTGTGGCTCCTTTTTGTTCACACATATGCGGAGTTGCCCATATGCAAAGAGGTGAGGACATTAACATTGTTGTCATTGTTATGTTGGCCTACAATGCAGTGTTTTGTCAGTGAATTAGTGTAACAACCCAAGTTAATAGTACTCTCTGGCATTCAGCATAATGTTTCAAAATTGTTCTTATTAAAAAAAATGAAAGTAGCATAAATTGGTGATTTATTACCAGAACTTAATAGAAGCAGGATTATTCTGGGTTGTAGATAGATATTGTTTTCAAAACCAGTCAAGATATCAAACTTGTACTTTACAAGAGTAAAGAGAGCTGAGACATGACAGCAGGGATCAGCCTGCTGCTCTGTCTGAAAATTACTCATCTGTGGGCCAAAGTGATGCAGCACTTCTGGTTATTTTGGAGGACAAGTGACCTAAACATCCTCAGCAGCTTCCCTTAGTTGTGTGTTCCTAATGCAAAGAAACTTGTCTGCTCTGCTTGCCATTTGCTTCATGGCCAAACTAAGCCATTCATATTTTTGCTGTGGGAGTCACAGACAGCTCTGTTCAAATCTGTATTACTGGAAGACACCCTTGTTACACCTATATTGTGCTCTTAAAGTGAACATGTGGAACACAAAGGCATGGTTTCAAATAAAAGGCAAACTTAATTTTTTGAACAGTCTGAATGACACTTGCCGCAGCGTTTGTTTTAACCAGACTTGTTGAACTCTCTGGCTTCCCTCACATACATTAAGGGTGCTGTGTGTGAGAAATCAACATATGCTAGCTTAGCTGACAAATGTTGGAAGCATTACATCAGTCTTTGCTTGTGTTTGTGCTTGTGTACTTTAGTGTCTTTGTGGTCATGTACCTGTGTTTTAGCAGAGACTCCACATGAAACACCTTTGGCTTCTCTGTCGCCTTGCTTTGCACCTCTCCCTTGACCGACTTTAATGTCTAAATATTTGCATAACAACAGTACCATTTGATAGTGCCGAAACATTTCTTTTTTATCAGTAGGCTATGCTCTTAAAGTTGCCTGGAAGTATATTATATTATTATAGTGGTGCCTTATCTGGTTGCATAATGTGAAAGCCTAGTTGTTAGAGACAAGCTAACACAGCATGCCTGCAGCCTTTCACTTGAAGGTGAGTGAGCTTTGGGTTAAGTTTGTGTCAGCAGCTGTTTTCACCAGGTGATTTTGTTTTCTGACGCTACCAGTCAGTTGACCAAGAGACACACCGGTCACGATGTCCTGTTGCCGTGGTTTCCTCATGTTTGCATGAAGGAGGCCCGAACACATCTCAAATTTGATGCATTTTTACATCAAATCCTGCCACCCAGACGCATGTTCATCTGATACCCCAGCCACGGTTAATGTAGCAGCACTAATCAAAAACAAAAGCTGGGAGACACATTCGCTGCCGGTGTGTTTTTGTTAACTATTAATCCCACGTGGCTGTGTGGGCTTGGTTTAGTCTGCTGAGTGACCTTCTTGGAATACAGGGAACAGCTTGTCAATGTTGACCAATCACCAAATGTTAAGATTATCCTCTCTGCCTACTCAGTATTCATGACTCATTTCAGAAAGGTTAAGATCAACAAGATAAGCTTTGCCACTATACTGCTGCATCCCAAATTGCATCATTATGGGCGGGACGGTGTTTGTCTCTTGCCCTGTAAAGTAGCATATCAAACACCTACAGAAAAAGCAGCAGCTGAACTCCTGCTGTTCCTGTGCGACGGCAGCAACCTGCAACAACTAAAATGAAATGTTTACAAAAGGGTTGGACTAATAAGCATTTCCCCCCTTGGCTAAGTAAATAAACCTGGAGGGAGCCTAGAGCTGCCGCACATCCTTGATCCTTGATTAAGACAACAGGTGAGACAGCCTCATGGGCAAATATTAACCTCTGCTTTTATTTGGAAAGAAGGTTGGCCTGGTTTCGTGAGAAATTCCACAGGTGTAAAACAATGTGTGCTGCAAAAGCCCAAACTGCTTCGTCATATTGGTGCTGACCTGAATCCTTTATCTTTCAGCACAGTTTATTTTGTGTTTCAGTGCCAATGGATTATAAGACAGACAGCTTTTTATTTTATTCCTTTACTTATTTAACCTTTACTTAACCAGGAAAAGTCCAATTGAGATTAAAACCTTTTTTTCCAGTTGGGCTGGGTGATATGGACAAAATCAAATATCCAAATATTTTTGCAGTTATCACAAAATTATCAATACATCAATATTGATATTGTGATGATAATGCATAGATGACTATTGGTGCTTTCATAAGATATTTACACACAAGATGAGCAATCATTAGTAATGTGTATAATGATGACCAAGCATGTAGATGCAAATAAAAAAACAGCTTGAATAGTCTAATAAGTGCAGAAAACCAGACCCCTTTACTTCAATGCAGCCTTGAAAACCAGGACAAGATGACATGCATGCCATAGCGCATTATTACGACATCCAAATCCTAGACAATATGTATTGTCATAACACTATTTTGCTATAGTATTGATATATTGCCCAGCCCTGGTACTGGGCCAGAGAGACAGCACTGGATAAAAACAAAGATGTAACAGAATATCACTAGTACAATACAATACACGGCAAAAACATAGACAACAGCACTTTATAACTAAGTGTAAAAGGGAAAAGTGGTCGGTGGGCAGGCAAGAAGGAGTGAGCTCCAGAGAGAAGGGAGAGGAGAAGCACCAGGATATACAGCTTAACCCAGCTGAGTGAAACTCCCATCTGTGTTTTCTCCCTGCAGTCAGATTATCACTTCGAGTACACAGACTGTGATGTGCTCGGGTCACGATGGAGAGTGGCTGTTCCCAACAAAGCCAACACATGCACAGGCCTCCCGGATCCAGTCAAAGGCACTCAGTGCAGTGAGTATCCCACTCTTCCAAACTGTATCACAACATCACAGTGTGAACAATAATCACATATTTACAACATTGTAGCCACTATTTCTTCCTTACTGTGTGCATCTTTTTCTGATGAGGCCAGTCTTCTCTTCTTGTGTCATTTTTTTTACTCCCTTCCCCCTGCAGCTTTCTCCTGTAGTGAAGGCGAGTTTCTTGACATGGCGTCCCAGCAGTGCCAAAAGTGTACAGCAGGGACGTACTCTCTAGGAACTGGTGTGGCCTTTGATGAGTGGGACAGCCTGCCAACTGGGTTTGTGACTCAAGGGATGAACACGAATGGCGGGGATGCCCGCACAAACTGTCCCAAGTTAGTATGCCTCACATGTTTATTTTCTGACCATTGGTGGGGGTTTCTTGCATAATTCAGCAGCAAACTGAGCATAAGCTCTATCAGTTTTCTCACTTTGAAGAAGCTTATCAAGCTGCTGGTGATGTCCGCTGCTGTTTTCATAGCTCAACCTGGGTACCAAAGGGTGATTACATCGCCTCAAACACAGATGAGTGCAGTGCAACATTGTCCTATGCCGTGAACCTGAAGAAGCAGGGAACTGTGTCCTTCGATTATTTCTACCCTGACAGCAGCATCTACTTTGAGTTCTATGTAAGTGTTTTACTGTGACTCTCTCTTTTTGACAAATATGGTTGTTTTTAGGGTTCATATTTGGTGACGTCTGGCTCATTTCTCCCTCCCAGGTTCAGAATGACCAGTGTCAGTCTACAGACTCTGAGAGCCGCTGGATGAAGATTTCAGAGAGTGACTGGAGCCACTACAGAGTATGTCTGACTGCTGTATTAAACTTTCTGCCATGCAGCCACTCATTTGCTGGAGAAAAAGGATGCGTGCAGACTTCATTGTACCTCTACTGATCTCTATCTTTCTTTTCTCACCATTTTCAATCTCACTCTGTGCAGGTGGAGCTGAACCAAGGCACCAACGTGCTGTACTGGAGAACCACTGCATATACTCTGCTGGGCAGCACGATCAAGCCTGTGCTGTTAAAAAACATCGCCATCTCAGGTATAGTTCCATGGGAATGATCTGTTACTCAACACTATATTGTCTTTATTTGTAAAAAACATAACATATCTCAATATTATATTAATTTATGATCATAATGATGTATAAATCATCATCCCCAATTGAATTAATTGTAAGAAGTGCTTTTGAAAAATAAGAAAAGCAAAACTGGTAAAATTGGTAGTTGGCTACACTCAGACTACTGATAGATTTCTGAGATGTTTCTCCTTAATGACGCATTAGTGTGAGTGTATATTAGTCATGTGCAAAAATTAAAACTGAAAGAGCCAAGTGAAAAGCATGATATACCAGAGTGAGACAATTTTAACAATGTTTCACAGGTGCAGGATTTCAGAAATGTGAGAAAATTTCAGACTGATTTTATTTAAATAAAACCATCTGTTAAATGAGAGGATGAGGATATCTTTTTTTAGGATATTGCTTTTGAGATATTGTATTCTTCATTCAGCTGGTCGTTTTGTCAATTTGGTATATTGGTTATAGGTCAGACAATTACAAATGCTAAGACTGGAATTCAGTGCAGGACTCATCTGTGCACTCATCTCCTTTTTTTCTGTTAATGATTACAAGCTGATTGATGTTTTCATGCAGGGGTAGCCTATACTTCAGAGTGTTTCCAGTGTAAACCTGGCACCTACAGTGCATCACCAGGATCTGCCCGCTGCACCTCCTGCCCCGCTGACTCCTACTCCAATAAGGGTGCCACTGTCTGCCATGAGTGTGAAAAAGACAAATACGCAGGTATGTTTGCATTTATTATACTAGACTAAACTCTAGTGGATACGCTCAACCTACAATCATTTAGTACATCACACTTTTGCATGTAGCCACACAAAGGCAAGGCAGTCTACATGCAAATATATACTGGTTAAGTACATACAAAGTGTGTAGGGTTTGTCCTATCAGTGGATCTTAATGTGAACTGTGTTTTTTCTTGTACCTGCTGGCTATTTCCCCTGGCCTGGCTTTTATTTTTCCAGAGGCTGGTTCAGGGAGCTGCAAACCAAGACCTGCATGTAATAGCACTGACTACTTCTACACTCACACTCCATGTGACTCAAATGGAAAGGTACTGTGAGAAAATACGTGGACATACGTGGAGTTAGCATTCATGGAAATGAAAACAGAAATTGCTTTAACACTGTGAAAATCCTCTTTTATCATAATTGAGTCCACAGCAGTTGTAACCATCTGGTATGACTAATAGGTTTCCTTAGATATCAGTTGTTATGTTAATGTCAGCAGCTTCTTTCATGTATTGATTTCCCACTTGTTGTGCGTCTCAGACCCAGCTCATGTACAGGTGGATTGAACCGAAGATTTGCAGTGAGAGTGTTGAAGGAGCGGTGCAGCTGCCCGCTTCAGGGAAGATGCAAACCTGCCCTCCATGTAACCCTGGATTCTTCGTCACCAACTCCTCCACCTGTGAGCCCTGCGCCAGCGGTTTCTACTCCAATGGAACAGGTGCAGAACCAACACACTCCTTGCTCCGTCACAATGTGCTCCACCTTCACTCAAAATACTAACTAATATACATGATTTCCATCATGTATTGACAGCTTGTGCCAAGTGCCCTGTTGGCACAGAGCCAGTGGTGGGTTTCGAGTACAAGTGGTGGAACAAGATGCCCAGCAACATGAAGAGCTCAGTCTTCCGTCGGGAATACAGCAACACCGAGCAAAGCACAGGTGAGAGATTTAACTGATGCACAAGACATAATGCTCCACAAGAGGGAGGACATCACGGCAGTCAACTATTATAACCTCACAGTATCGGCTCTACAGTCATCATCATAACCATAAAAACTAGCACTTTTCACAACAAACGCATCGTGTTTCGCAAAATTAGCATAAAATAAAGACACAAACAGCAGCTACACACCTGAAAAAGAGAGCCCTCTGGGAACACAACTGGCAGGACACATAGCTTGTAAAATAATAAAATATAAATATAGCATATTTTGAGCAGTGATTTAACTTTGCAATGAAATTTGAATTTCACTGCAAAGTTAGACAAAACATTGTTTCCATACTGTGTGGCAATGTCACAAACACATTGTGTATTTGCTGGTTGCAATGCTTTATTGAAGCTACATCACATCTATACTGAGTGAAATATTCAATCCCAAGATGTCACTGATTCATTGACTGCATCATTATCATCAAAGAGAAAATATCTAGATGTCTCGTGCAACATTTTATACACATTTCCCTGTAATTCAGCAGGATCATTCTCAGCTGCTGAATGATTCTCTTTGTGTGCATTGCTGGTTTATATGTATGTTATTATTGTCTTATTTGTTATCACAGCATGGGAAGTGGCTGGAGATTACATCTATACCACCCCTGCTGATCAGGACTCAGATTACATGATACTCTCACTCAGTGTCCCGGGATACAGGTGAGTTTGAGCACGATTGATCCAAATGACTTACACAAAACAAGGCGACATACAACATACATTTCAGAGTGGTTTCATGAATTGCATTGTGTCTCCAAAGGTTGCCTCAGTCCATGGCTAAAGACAGTGAAAGGAGTGAACTATCCCGGATTACATTTATCTTTGAGACCATTTGCACAGCTGACTGCACACTTTACTTCATGGCGGTGAGGGAAAATATTATAACACGGGTCACGTGTGTGTGCTTCAGGATGTGATCCCAATCTAAAAATGCTCAGTTTGACATCAGTATGAATGCCTGAAGTGAGCGCATTTCTCCCCAGGGTTATAATCAGTGGAATAATGATGTGGTGGAGCAGTGGCACGGCAGCAACAGGAAACAGTCTTACTCCTACCTGATTCAGAGCAACAGCACCGTCAGCTTCACCTGGACTTTTCAGCGCACACAGGAATATACCGTGGTGAGACAGTCTGCTCCAAATATCATTTTTGAGCTATGACACCCCATAATTCACCTTTAAAAAAGCACAAACACCTTAGAATAACACACTGAGGAAACCCAAACTGACTGCTCCACTGTGTACAGTGTCACAGCCACTGAATGATTGCTTCCTTTTCTCCAGGAGAGGAAGCGCAGTGCTGATGTTGCCAAGATCTACTCTGTCCATATCACCAATGTGATTGGTGGCGTGGCGTCCCAGTGTCGCCACTGCGCCCTGAGGTATGGCAAGGCCAGCTCTGCCTGTGTTCCCTGTCCGCCTGGGCACTACATGGTCAACGGCACAGGAGCGTGTAAGATCTGCCCACCAAACACCTTCATCAGGGCTGAGCAGCCTGTAGGAGAGGCTGCTTGTATTCAGTGTGGACCAAATACAAGGAGAAACAAGGTAAGAAGTTAATCTTTTTCCAGTAGAAAAACTCAAAATTCAAGATGACAGTGTAACTTCTTGCATTCAACTTATCTTTGGGTTTATATCTCAACTGAGAGTTTACAGTGCATTTCACTCTATATTTTAGACCTTTTTGGAGATTTTGTACCAAAACTGACAACTGTGATTCTGCAGTCTTCTGTTTACTAAATTATGTGGTGAACCAGGATTTTTTTTCATTGCAGTTCCTGCATGTGAAGTTTTTTTTTTTAGCACAATGTGAAATTACAATGAACATGAATATTCAACACTTTTTTAAAGCAACATTAGGCCTTTTCGACAAGCTGCATACAATGCATTCTGCTGCTACATTGCACAACCTTTAGAGAACATTGGCAAAATCCCTATTCAACTTTTTGTGCTGGATTGTTGGTAAAAACAAACTGTACTACAAATTGAACCTTGGCCTAAAAAGCTGAGGTACAAACCAAAAACATGAACCATCTACTGAGTCATGTCATTAAGTGCCTGATGCCTCTGTTATATTTATGTTTGCATTATTGATGCCTCTGATTTCTTCCCATCCTCCAGGCCCGTTCAGCTTGTCTCAGTGACTGTACGTTGGACATGCAGACCAGTGGAGGAGCACCGCTGCACTACGACTTCTCTCCTCTGGCCAACGTCACCGGCTTCCAGAGCGGCCCCCGCTTCACCAACAAAGGCCTGCGCTACTTTCACCACTTTAATGTGGGTCTGTGTGGCAAAGAGGTGAGGAAATGTGATGTTGGTATAATCATTTGTAAAATTTGGTTTGATATGTGCTCATGACATCCTTTGTTTCTCTTACAGCGCAGAGAGCTGGCGATCTGTGAGGACAATGTGACAGAGAGCAGGAGGGAGGTGAAAGGTTATGCCTGCCAGTCCACCGTGGTTCCCTCTGACATCCGGGGCCAAAGCGTGGTGTCCTCCCAGCCCTTCGTTATTGGTGACACCCTCATTGGTATGGGGCTGAATGCTGCTGCATCCATTGATGTGAATGAGAGGATATGCTTGGTTTGAACTTAAGGAACCAATTAACTACAACTAGACTGGGTCTTTTAAAACAGTCCCCAAAACCCTTTTTTTCTACAGAAAGGTATTTTCTGCCCCCTGCTAAATAGTTTACTATTGCTTTCATATGTATTTCGTGGTATAGTGCAATTTGATTTGAATAACAACCCTGTTAAAAAAATGCATTTCTCTTAATATTATTATTACTACCAGTAGCAGTGCTACAGTTATTATTACTGTTGCTTACCACATGGGTCAGTGTCTGTCATAAAGTCTGACAGGGTGTAGGATCATGACTTGATCATACTTTACAATCAACATATTGTGTATGCTAAATGTGCGTGCATAAAATATCTAAGGTTATAATGTGGAATTCAGACAGAGAGTAAGTATACAACATGTCTTCTGCTTCTGCTTGAAGGTGTGACCACTGATACAACCTTGGGTGGTATTTCCTCTCTGGAACAGTTATTCCCCCCTGCGTCCAGCCTGCCAGACGTCATATTCTATTATAGGTAACTTGAATCACATATTTCAATTATCTCTATTTGTTTCATTCATTCATTATGTTTTTTTACAGTTGCATATTCAATTGTAGCTATTTGATACTGGAAGTCTGATTGATGCTAATTATAGGACGAAATGCAAGAGTAAAATCACCTTTATTTGCTAAATATAGCTGCTAATATGACACCTGCTAATATGTTAACACCTTTACACTCCATATTACGTCTGCAGGTCTAGTGAGACAACTCAGGCTTGTAAACATGGCAGGTCAACCACCATCAGACTGAGATGTGATCCCACAGTGATGGCCAAAGACCACATCACACTGCCAAGGTATCTTACACCATGACTAAGCTGAACTTTTGACCCCTGAAGTCATCCAGACCAAGTTTGACTTGGCACACTTATTACAACAGCTTGTCACACACTGACCTCTGTCAATGTGAACTTTGGACAAAGTGACCCCTTGGGGATAATTTATGGAACTACTCCTGCATATAAACTCAGGGCAGTGGACGAGCCTCTGACTCTCTCTTATCTTGTTTTCTGTTGCAGTAATTGCTCAGAGGGGACATGTGATGGATGCTCCTTCCACTTCCTGTGGCGGAGCCAGCATGCATGTCCACTCTGCACTAAAAACCACTACAGAGAGATTGTTAGTGCATGCATCCAGGGAATACAGGTAGTGTTGAATAAGAATAAAAATATCAGCAAGAAGTAATTAAATGCTACATGATCAATGAAAGGCAAACTGTGTGTGTGTGTGTGTGTGTGTGTGTGTGTGTGTGTGTGTTTCAGAGAACCACCTATGTGTGGCAGCAGCCCTTGCAGTGTTACGGTGGAGAGTCCTTACCTGCACAAAAAGTCAGTGCCTGTGTGACTCTGGATTTCTGGCTCAAGTTTGGCGTTTCCACGGGAACGATTGCTGCTGTGTTGCTCATCAGTGTCAGCTGCTATTTCTGGAAGAAGACACGCAAGTAAGATTACTGTGCTGTACCTCTGCCTTTATTTAGCATTTGTTGTTGAATCACCGATAAACAGTACATAATGCATAAATATGTATAGTTCATTCATATCGAGGTTACAATCGTAACAAGTTGTTACAAGTACATTAACACTTAAAGCTAAGACCTAACCAAAGTGACAAGTCAGAAATCAAAATAAACTGACCTATGTTGACAAGATGACACTTCTGTTAGTGTGCCACATTTTGTAACCACTGAACATCCTCCTTCCTCAGGCTGCAGTATAAATACTCCAAATTGGTAATGAACTCTGGTGGTAAAGAATGTGAGCTCCCTGCTGCAGACAGCTGTGCAATCATGGAGGGAGAGGATGCAGAGGACGACCTCATCTACCTCACTAAGAAATCCTTCTTCAACAAAATCCAAAAGTCTTTCTCAAGAGAGGTCAGTAACTCCCCACACCACAGAAAAAAGCTCATTTTGACAAGGTACTCAAAGCATCTTCTCATGCATCATGGTATTATCGGTGTGTTTTCAGAGGACATCAGATGGATTTGACTCAGTTCCACTTAAGTCGTCATCCTCAGGCCTGCCTAGAGAAGATGATGACTCCGATGACCCTTAAATCAGAAGATGAACAGATCTGTCTGTCAAAGCCTTCAACCAGGCAACAGAGGAAGTGTTACTTGAATGGTTTCACATCCATGCATCTGTAATGGATGTCTCCATATGGTCAAATGAAAAGCCAATCAGCAGAAAACCTTTAGGTTTTGAAAATCAGATATTTTGTGAATTAATTTTATATATTACAGATTAATTACAGAAGCTATAGATTTATTGGAGGATTTTTAAAATCATGTTAAGTTTTTATGTGGCATAATTTGTCATAGGATATGTTATGCAAAAACAAACTAAACTAAACTACAAAATCTCCACATTGGGGATATTTTTATTTAAGTCCAGGATGTTTTTCAAAACTATCCAAGAATCACAGAGAAACTGTTGACGTTTACTTTGGAGTAATGCCCACGATTTTTTGTAGATGTGTGAACCTGTGTACATTTTGCATAACCGTGAGTATGTATGTCTCATATTGCATTGTTGTTCTTTTTTATTTTTATTTTTTATTTAGGCTGTGTCATCCTATTCTGTTATGTATTTGCTGTAAATTATATTTGATAAAATATTATATCCCCTGTTTTAACGCACAGGTATAATTTTCTTTTACTGTGAAATAAAAACCCTCCACAACAAATTATAAACATCTCTAGGAATTATACAAGATTGGTAATGCTGCCTTCATGTGCTCCTCATAAACTCCCTAAAAGGGCACAGAGTTGTGAATATGAGTTTGTGCTCTTTAAAGTGCTTTTAATTAAAAATGGTGACAAAATGTATTTTTGGTAGCTGTTCTTTTATTTTAAAAATCAAGTGGAGTCAAAATGAGAGATTGCTACTGAGCATGCATTTCATGTAATTGCTCTGTTTGCTTGCTGAATGTGAATACGGACACTACCAGTAATACTAATATTAATAGTACAAATACTACTACTAATATTACCACCACCACTACTATTACTATTACTAGTAGTAGTAATATTGATAATAATTTTAATTGTATAACACTTTTTCTTATTGTTACAAAGTACTTAACACCAAAAGATTAAAAGAAAGACATAAAACGATTTACTATTCACTAACACTGTTTACTCAATGAACTTTGATGCAAATACAATATAGCCTACTGATTATTATATACAGATAATAATAATAATAATCATAATAATAATAATAATAATGTGATTTTCAACATCAATTACTGGCACAGAAAAAAAATGCCTTCTAAATGTCACATTTCTGCAAATGCTTTATGCAACCGGGCACTAACAGGAATCCAATCAAATTCGACAGTCATTTGGGGTTGTTTTGTTGGGCTGTTCGGCTGTTCATGGCGGTTTATGGGCGCTCAACTCTGAAT